>JAJQKJ010000269.1:0-121989 GCA_029574335.1 Rana kukunoris | reverse complement strand
TGGTAACCCCAATTTTATAGGCTTTAATGTTGTTAACACATTCCTTCATTACACACAGAAGTTTTATCCTTTGATCGTCAAGACGTAATAGTTACAAGTTCTACTTGCTACTAGCTTCACATCCAAAGTTTTTAAAAACTTGGCGAGAGCTGCAGAGTAGCAGTAGAAGTCTCTACACTTGTTACATGAAATAAATCAGGAAACTCTGCAATAGAGATTGCGAGGGGGTTGAATCTTCCAGATCGCATTTTTTTTTTTTTTTAACGATTATGCAGCTCTACCCCAACAACTAAAACTAATCAGAAAACTGCGAATGCTAGTTAGCAAACATTTCAGCTGTTTGAAAACCATGTGTCATTTTACATTGTTTTGGTATTTGACTGCATTTACAAGACACACTGTGCTCATTCATAGCAGATGGTGATCCATGGAAACCATGCCAATTGGTTCCCAATTGCTAAATCTTCCAGGCAGCTCCCAGCACAGCATGAGAAATACTCACAAGTCCATACTGCTTATTCGAAAAGAGAACGTAGATGAATGTTACCTCTTCTTCACGGGGCATCATTAAAGCGTATATTCATCTACTGATTGCAAATGCAAGGGTTAATAGCTAGAGGCATAAAGAGTAGCCCCGTTATGTACTTCTAAAAAGGTAACTCTCCTTTCTTAGCCATATCCTCCTACTCCCTCTCTCAGCTTTTCACCACCTATGGACCAGATTTTTTTTTAATTTTTCACATTTGGGAACATTTTACATGTTCCACCCATTTTTAGAATGGAACAGGTTACATGTTTCCACTGCTGCAGCATCTCCCTGACCTACCACCTCTAGTGACAGCGAGTCTTTATTTATTTTAAAAACCCCCAGCTGGGTGGGGCTCTGGCCACATCATTCACAGAATTCTGTGAATGTGAACTAAAAAGTGCCAACCTCCTTTGTGGCTGTTGGCTTCAGGTTCTCAATGAACTACCAGGGCGCTGTTGAGTGCTCCATGTAGTTCATTGTTTATTCCTGTCATTATGTAACTGCATGCCCATACGAAGTACAAGCAGACAGCTTAGACAGACAGTCTTCAGGAGTCCTGCACCAGAGATCTGCTGATCGCTCTGAATTTTTTTTTCCTCTTAAATCTGCTCATCTGTGTGCTTTCGTTGCAAAGTAAATTTTGGCAAAGAGGAGGGGGTCCTGTGTAGGTTCACTTTACATTTATTTTTTTGTGAAAAAGTGAACTTACTCTTTAATAGATGACATTCCAGCTGATATGGCCAGGGGTCAAGACCAACCAGAAAAGCATGCAGATATTGGCATATGGTACCGTAAAGAAGAAGAATCCAAGTCAACAAGTCTCTGTATGCAACACTACAAGTGGGTTATTTACGAAAGGCAAATCACTTTGCACTACCAGTGCAAACTGCAAGTGCACTTGAAATTGCACTGAAAGTGCAGTCGCTGTAAATCTGAGGGGTAGATCTGAAACGAGGGGGAAGCTCTGCTGATTTTATGATCCAATCATGTGCAAGCTAAAATGCAACTGCACTTATAAGTGCAAAGTGGATTTGCCTTTCGTAAATAACCCCCATTGTGAAAGAGCTGCACTTGTTACTCTATTAATGTCTGAAACCTGAACACAGCCCAACAATTCCGCCAAGAAAACATTTCAAGAGCTACACATACCATCCTCTGAAAACGTGAACTGGAGCACTGTAGGGACCAGGAAAGAGAGAGTACTCTTAGAATGGTTGATCTTTCTGCATCGTGGACTAAACCACCCAGCATCAGCCTAGTGGGAAAAAGTTAATCAAAAGAACAATGTTGCAGTTAAAAAAAATTACAGTTCTTACAGTAAAATTCAGAGTACAAAATATTTTCTGTGCCACATTTGGGCTGTCCTAGTTCTCTTTTGTGGATGACCGCATACTCTTTCTCCAATTGCAGTGCTGTGGTTAAGCCCCCGGCATCAAAGCAGCTACAAAAGGGAGTGAGACAAGTCTTCTGCATTTGCATGTCTGCCTACTACTGAACCCACATGGAGCTGCAGAGGAGATTCAGTGGTGGCGAGATAAATGTCAGAAAACACTTAGACCCCTTTCACACTGAGGAGTTTTTCAGGTGGTACAGCGCTAAAAACTGCGCTGTTATACCGCCTGAAAAACTCCTGCCCAGCAACCTCAATGTGAAAGCCGGAGGGCTTTCACACTGAGGCAATGCGCTGGCAGGAGAGAAAAAAAATCTCCTGTCAGCAGCATCTTTGGAGCGGTGAGAGGAGTGATATGTATACACCTCCTTCACATTTAAAACAATGGGAAACCGTGGCAATACCGCCCGCAATGCGCCTCTGCAGAGGCGCATTGCGGGCGGTATTAACACTTTATCATAAAGCATATTAATGTCCCCCCATCTTCTGTTTCAGAGTATCAACTGAAAGGGAAATGAGCCATCCTAAAAGTGAGAACACACCCCTCTACTCCTATTCTGCTAACAAATGAGAAAAATGTCCTTCCATGTCCTCCCGACAATAGTCACTAGACATGTGCAGACTGGAATATTTTGTTTCGTGTTTTCGTCCGGAAAATGAATGTATTTAGTTACTCCTGAAAATCGTTTTGATTTATATCGTTTTCGTCCGAAAACTGACGATTTTCGATGCTTTGTCAAATTTTCGTCGTTCAATTCCTACCTATATTCACTGTATTCATTGAATACAGTGAATAGGTAGGAATTGAACGACGGAAATTCGACAAAGCATCGAAAATTGTCGGATCTGAACGAAAATGAAAATAAAGCATTTTTTATTTCGGATCTTTCTGTTTTCGTTTCTTGCGCTTTTGTTCGTTAAAACGATAACGAAAATACCCGATTTTCGGACGAAAATGCATTCTAACAAAAACGAATGCACATGTCTAATAGTCACTAGGGTTGTCCCGATACCACTTTTTTAGGACCGAGTACAAGTACCGATCCTTTTTTTCCCATGTACTCGCCGATACCGATACTTTTTTTTTAAATGTCATGCGACAGTTTTCAAACCACAATACTAGGGTTGTCCCGATACCGATACTAGTATCGGTATCGGGACCGATACCGAGTATTTGCAGGAGTACTTGTACTCTCGCAAATACCCCCGATACTGAAATAGAATATTTCCCCCCCCCCATATTGCAGCAATGCGTCCCTCATACCTTTTTAGATATGCTGACGCCGCCTCTCTCTGCCGCATACCGCCGTATCCCCCTGCACAATCGCATAGCTTACATTACAAGCATTCATTCTGAATACTTGTAAATGGCCGTGTATTGACACTCCCCTTCTCCGGATTGGAGGGATCCCTCCAATCCCGAGCAAGGGGGAGTGTCTATGCACGAATCCGCGTATAGACACTCCCCCTTGCGTGGGATTGGACGGATCCCTCCATTCGGAGAAGGGGAGTTTTAATACACGGAGCGCGGCCATTTACAAGTTTTTAGAATGAAAGCTTGTAATGCGCTACGCGATTGTGCAGGGGGTACGGCGGTATGCGGCAGAGGCAGCATCAGCATATCTAAAAGGTATGGGGGACATACATGGCTGCATGTGTGGGGGACATACATGGCTGCATATGTGGGGGGACATACATGGCTGCATATGTGGGGGGACATACATGGCTGCATATGTGGGGGGACATACATGGCTGCATATGTGGGGGGACATACATGGCTGCATATGTGGGGGGACATACATGGCTGCATATGTGGGGGACATACATGGCTGCATATGTGGGGGGACATACATGGCTGCATATGTGGGGGGACATACATGGCTGCATATGTGGGGGGACATACATGGCTGCATATGTGGGGGGACATACATGGCTGCATATGTGGGGGGACATACATGGCTGCATATGTGGGGGGACATACATGGCTGCATATGTGGGGGACATACATGACTGCATATGTGGGGGGACATACATGACTGGCTGCATATGGGGGGGGGGGGGGGGGGGGGGGGGGGGTGGGGGGACATACATGACTGCATATGTGGGGGACATACATGACTGCATATGTGGGGGGACATGACATGGCTGCAATATGTGGGGGACATGACATGGCTGCAATATGTGGGGGACATGACATGGCTGCAATATGTGGGGGACATGGCTGCATTTGTGGGGGGACTCGGCTGCATTTAGGGACACATTTAAAAAAAGTATCAGTATTTGGTATCGGCGACTACTTGAAAAAAAGTATCCGTACTTGTACTCGGTCCTAAAAGAGTGGTATCGGGACAACCCTACACAATACAGACTAAGGATATTTTCTTTAGAATTATGAAGAACTCTAACTCCAGACATTATAAAAGAATAAAAATGAGTAAAAATTAATTAAAAAAATGTATTTGCTTGTCACGCAGTAGTAAAAAACTCAAAGAATTTTCACAGAACATGTTGATAAATACAAAAAAAAGTATCGGCAGAGGCATCGGGAGCATTTGCACAAGTACTCCCGCAAATACTCGGTATCGATCCCGATACTAGTATCGGGATTGCGACAAACCTAATAGTCACCATGACAGATGGGTTTATTTACTAAAGCTGGCGAGTGCAACATCAGGCTCATTTCTGCATAAAAAAACAATTTGCTTCCAGGTTTTATGGCCAAAGCTTAATTGAACAAGCTGAAGTTAGAAGCTCATTGGTTTCTATGCAGAAGTGAGCCTGATTTTGCACTCTCCAGCTTAAGTAATTAAACCTCACAATGAAGGTTTAACTCACAGGATCAAAGAGGGTCAGTGGAGAAATTTCCACTTGGGACACAATACCCAATAAAAGCCTTCACAACCCACCCCCCGCCCCCCCACCTCATTGTTTTATATAGAAGTTCTTATTGTTTAAGTTAAAGTTTTGGCAATACATTTAAATCAACTAGGAATTACAGGAGCTGCCTATTGATTTCCCAGCCCTTTAAAATAACCTCACCAATATACAGCCATTTATCTGCATTGATACATACCTGATAAGCCACCTCATACAGGCAGCCATCTTTTCCAGACAGGAAAATGCGTCCATTGTTGGTGGACGTTATGGACAGTAAGTAGGTGTTGTCTGTTGGGATGGAGTACAGGGGATCTGGCAGGAGCTGCATTCCTACAGACATGCTGTCATTCAGGCTTCCTGTAATCAGACAAAACTACTATTCAAAATAGAAAACAATTGTGCTACAACTAAGATACATTTACAGTGCAATAACAGCTAGGTTCACCCTCGCTAACACGTTACACCCGTATTTAGACCCCTTTCACACTGAGGCAGTTTTCAGGAATAAAATATATTTCTTGTAAACCACCTGAAAACTGCCTCTGAAGCCAACCCAGTGTAAAAGCCTTAATGGCTTTCACACTGGGGCGGTGCACTTGCAGGACAAAAAAACAAAACAAAAAAAAACCCTGCAAGCAGCATCTTTGGGGTGGTGTATACAGCGCTCCCAAACTGGCCCTGGCAATTTGAATGAATGGGCACCGCTTCAGAAGCACCTGAAAAGCGCTACATCACGGGCACTTTTAACCCCTTCTTGGGGGGTTAAAAGCACCCCGCTACCATCTGAAAAGCAGTGCCAAAGCACCAGTATAACAGTGGTAAAGCACCGTTATAAAGAGATGAATCCTTTAAAAGGAACACTAAAGGTTCGTTTTTTTTATTGGATCTATCGATTGCTGCAAGCTAGAGCATTTAAATATCACTTATGTAATTTTTTCTTTTGACCTCCAAAATACAGTAATCCAGGTTTGAAAATGCCATTTCCTGTCTCTCCTCTTCTTGCTTTCCACCAGCATCTGAGCCGTTTTTCATGGTGGAAAGCAGAATGTGCTTTCCCTATGACTACAGCCCTGCGTGAAGATGCTCTCTTATCCCTCACAGGCATGGAGGCTAAGCCTAATAGGAACTGTAGTTCCCATTAGGCCATGATGTAGCAAGAATGAATGCGCACCGCAAACCAGGAAGTCAGTGAGAATAACGATTCAGGAGTGATGGAGGTGAATAAAACAGCTCGATTTCAACAGTTATCAAACTAGTTATAATGCAAAACATTACTTTTTCAGCTACTGTCAGACTAATTTAGGAGGAAAATATTTTTGTCTTTACTACCCCTTTAAAAAAGGAGATTCTTATGGTAATGGATAGATATGCATACTCTATTACAGCCCTCAAAATTTCCACTTGCCTACTAGCATTTGGCGAGTGGATTTAAGCTGGGGGCGAGTGATGACAGGGCTGCATGACCAATCTCCCTGCAATCTGTGCCTACACTTAAGAGTCCTGATGAGATTGGCGGCTGAAGAGGAAAGGTGCATGCTCGGGAAAAGTAGTCTGGTGAGCTGCGCAAAGGCAGAGCAGTACACAGGTGCTCTCCTTACAATTCTCATTAAGCCATGGGACCTAACAATATAACCTCTCTAAACCCTGCCCCCCTCCCACCGGGGCCCGACCAATGTAGCTGGAGAGCAGAAAGTAATGAGTGAAGTGGAGGCTTGCGAAAAAATTACCACTCCGGTGCAGCGCTCACTGAAAATTGCCCTGACATGAGAGCGGCAGCCTTCCAGTTTTCTTCTCCTTGTGCTCTAAGTAAGTGTCCAACAGTTCAGCCTGAGTACTGTGAACAGACTGGTCTCAATGTGTGCTGTGCTATGGTGTCAATGGCTGTGCAGTTGTGTGGATCTCAGTGCTGGATTGTACTCCCTCCCTCTGTGCTGCAGCTCCTGTCCTCACTGCCAGACTGAATAAAAGGGGGAAGTGGGGCAAGCATGGAGCCACACACACAGGCTCCTGATGATGAGATGAATGGGTGAGAGAGAGAGGATTGATGGGAGTTGCAGAGGAGACAGCAATAGAATTGGGAAGAGACCCAGTTCTAGTGCCCTGTCCCTCTGGTCTGCCCCCAGTGCCCTGTCCCTCTGGTCTGCCCCCAGTGCCCTGTCCCTCTGGTCTGCCCCCAGTGCCCTGTCCCTCTGGTCTGCCCCCAGTGCCCTGTCCCTCTGGTCTGCCCCCAGTGCCCTGTCCCATTTTGTTAAAGTTTTTATTGGTAATATTTAATTTTGTAACTTGATTCTGCATAAAACATTGTAATTCCATGAGATAATCTACGAGGGCGTGTTTACAGGTGCAATTAGGTGCAGGGCAGTGTATGAATTAGGTGGGGCAACTGGTGGCGAGTAACTCTTGAGGCCTGGCTAGTAGCTCAGGTCTTGAAATTTTGAGCCCTGCTCTATTATATAATGAAAAGCTATAGCAGGACTATAACCTTTTGCAGGTAAATATCCTAGTTAGTTAACATTGCAGTGCGCAAGGTTGAAACACTACACCCACACAAGTTATGGAAAATAAATAAGTATATAGAATTTGTCTGCAGTGATATTAAAAAAAAAAAAAAATCTAACCATCACACACATACACACAGCATGTGTGTAATACATATACAGTATATATTTTTCCATTAATGACTTTACCTGCTTGCAAACTGGCAAAACTCAAACCCAGGATAACAATGTCAACAGGTGTGGCAACAACAAGCAGATACCGAATGTGAGGCTGGAAAATGCCTGATGACAAAAACAAAAAGAAATGCAGTAAACAGGAGTTACTGATCAGCACAGTGTTTTGAGGAAAGCAGTATGTGGGCACCACTTACCATCTTTAGGTCTCACAAGGCCAACAGCCAGTATGGTTTCACTGAGTCCATCAAAATAAGCCACATCCCCGCTAAGGAATAACAGGACAGGAAAACGTTATAAGTATAAACCTTTCATGACTAAGCCTATTTCTGACATTTGTTGCTTGCAAGTTAAAATGTTATTTTTTGCTAGAAAATTACTTAGAACCCCCAACACACATACATACATACGTGTATTTTTTTAAGCAGAGAATCTAGAGACTAAAATGGCGATTGTTGCAATATTTTATGTCGCATTGTATTTGTGCAACGGTCTTTCAAATGCTATTTTTTTTTTTTAGGAAAAAAAATACACTTTCATGAATTAATAAAATAAACAGTAAAATTAGCCCAATTTTTTTGTATAATGTGAAAGATGATGTGTAAATGAGTATGCTGAGTAAATAGGTACCCAACATACCATGCTCTTAAATTGCATACAGTCGTGGAATGGCGACAAACTACAGCACCTAAAAGTCTCCATAGGCAGCGCTTTAAAAAACAAATAACATACCAGGTTAGAGTTACAAAGGAGGTCTAATGCTAGAATTATTGCTCTCGCTCCGACGATCGCTGCGATACCTACATGTGTGATTTCAACACTGTTTACATATGGGGGCACGACTTGCGTGTGTGTGCGTCTATTCTTTGCTGCGCGAGCTCGGAGGGATGGGGGGCACTTTCTTATTTTTGTGACAGTAAAAGAATAAATAAAAAATAATTGACCACCTTTATTGCTGTCACAAGGAATGTAAATATCCCTTGTGACAGTAATAAATGGTGATAGGTACCCTTAATGCAGGGATGAGACCCCCAATCCCTCCTTTGCACTTCAAATTATTTAGATCGCCAAAAACTGTGATTCCAAATACTGTATTAGCAGCCAAGAAAACTGGTTATGATGTTGTGACTTTTCTTCCGTGTTTATGAATCAGTTTCTTGGCTTCGTTCAAGCCTTACTCTAGCCGATGAAAGTGCAAAATTGTGGCTCGGGAAGAGCAGCTGGCAGGCATCATCCCAGTATAACCCCTTAAAGCTGAGGTCGTACGGTCCGTGGTAAGGGGTTAAAAAAAACACAGATTCTGCAATGTTATAGTTGTTTATTTACCACTATGGGCTAAATTCACCAACATATCGCATGCTATCATTTTATTTGTTTTGTGTAAATTTTTGTAAATATAGATTGAGATAATAACAGTTAATTTATCAAAGTAAAATATTAAATGTGAGAAATGCCACATAAAAAAAAAGAAGAGGGAGGAGATAAATCATTAAAGTCAAGTCACTATAAAAAAAAAAAAACTTTACTTATTCATCTCATGGCACAGACAGTTGAAATTTTACGAATGTACAAAACAATGAGGGGGAACTCTGATTTTAACAAAAACTTTCCTGCAGATTCTTACCTTTTCTTATTGTGATGGAATAGCTGTTTGTTTGGTGTGGTTTTATAATCACCAATCAGCTTCTGCACCTACAGTGCTCTAAAGAGGAAGATGGCAGGGTCTGTGTCCCTTTAGATGGGGTTCCCCTTTGGGAGCATCTCAAAAATGAAATTTTTGTTGCAGGGCATGCCCAAAATCTGATTTGTTTCTTAGTGCAGACTACTAGGAAAACCAGTGAGCCAATCACACAAGCAGGAAATTACATTGAAAAGATTGACAGATTGAAAAGGAAAGTTAATTTTAATAACATTCAAATACAATATGACTTGTATCCTAATTATATATGCTATCAGGGCTCGACAAAATCCGGGCGTCAGGTTGCAATTGCGACAAGAAATTGTGAGCTGGTGCCTGGGGAAGCTTAGGCCTGCAGAAGGCCGCGGGCCTCAATTAGCGGCCATCGCGGGGCGCAATCGCGACGGGCCTGCGCCCGCCGGTAATTAAGGCTGCGGCTTTGCGGCCTTCACAGAAGGAAGCTTAGGCCTGCAGAAGAATACCTCACACGTGTGGTTTGAATACCGTTTACATATGCGGGCGTTCGCTTCTGCGTGGGACGGGGTGCGGTTTTTGGCTCCTAACTTTTTTAGCTGGCTCCTAGATTCCAAACAAATTTGTCAAACCCTGTATGCCATTTTTTTATTTGCTATTTTTTTCCCCCCACAAAAGTGGAGTTACTCTGCAACAAATAATCTAAAAACATATTCTAAATTGATTTTCAGATATTTTACACCAGGGGTTTACCCACTTGCCCACGGCATCATGTCTAAAAGACGTCATGACTTTAAAGATGGATATCTCGGTAACGGCAGCAGCTGCTGCCACAATCGAGATATCCATCTTTACCGTGGGCAGTTCTGTCAACGATAACGGCGGTCTCCGTGGCGGATTCGCCGTTATCGGTGGCGGGAGAGGGCCCCCCCCTCCCGCGCCCACCGGAGCCGTCGGTAGCGGCGGAGGGGACCGGGTCCTGTCGGCAGCTGTGTTGGGATACGAGTGAGGGAAAAATCGCCCCCACCCGTTCCCCACAGCTCTGCTGGGCGGAAGTGACATCAAAACGTCAGTCCCGCCCAGCGTCTTAAAGAAACATTTTTTTTTTCTAAAATTTGAAAAATTACATTTTTTTTTTTCCTTTTTTTTGCATTTAAGCCTAAATATGAGATCTGAGGTATTTTTGACCCCAGATCCCATATTTAAGAGGACCTGTCATGCTTTTTTCTATTACAAGGGATGTTTACATTCCTTGTAATAGGAATAAAAGTGATAATATTTTTATTTATTTCGGTGTATAAAATTATAAACTAATTTAAAATAAATAAGAAAAAAAAACTATTTTTTTTTAAACGCCCCGTCCCGACAAGATGGCGCACAGAAACGAACGCATACGCGAGTAGCGCCCGCATATGAAAACGGTGTTCAAACCACACAAGTGAGGTATCGCCGCGATCGTTAGAGCGAGAGCAATAATTCGAGCCCTAGACCTCCTCTGTATCTCAAAAAATGCAACCTGTAGAATTTTTTAAACGTCGCCTATCGAGATTTTTAAGGGTAAAAGTTTGACGCCATGCCACGAGCGGGCGCAATTTTTAAGCGTGACATGTTGGGTATCATTTTACTCGGCGTAACATTATCTTTCACAATATATAAAAAAAATTGGGCCAAATTTATTGTTATTTTATTTTTTTATTCCAAAAAGTGATTTTTTTTCTAAAAACGTGCGCTTGTAAGACCGCTGCGCAAATACGGTGTGACAAAAAGTATTGCAATGACTGCCATTTTATTCTCTAGGGCAGTGATGGCGAACCTTGGCACCCCAGATGTTTTGGAACTACATTTCCCATGATGCTCAGCTACACTGCAGCATGCATGAGCATCATGGGAAATGTAGTTCTGGGGTGCCAAGGTTCGCCATCACTGCTCTAGGGTGTTAGAAAAAAATATATATAATGTTTGGGGGGTTTAAGTAATTTTCTATAAAAAAAAAGTGTTTTATTCTCGTAAAGACCGAATCTGAAAAACAGGCCCGGTGGGCAAGTGGTTAACCTCCCTGGCGGTATGATTCTGTCTGGAATTACGTACCAAAAGCGGTACAATTATTTTGCATGGAAATTCTGCGTTTTATACTGTAGGCCTGCAATTTTTAGGAATAACTCACTTAAATTTGTCCAAACCAGAGTCTAGTAGACATCCCGGGTATGATAAAGTTTGAAACACAAAATCATAAAATTATAATATAATAAATAACTATAAATAATTATAACAAATAATAATGTAATTATAATAAAAATTATTCACTAATGTAATCAAATCAAAATCACTGAAATTTGCTCAGTTGCAGAATTGTCGCTGTCATTACTTTTATTTGTTTAT
Source organism: Rana kukunoris (assembly GCA_029574335.1). Lineage (NCBI taxonomy): Eukaryota > Metazoa > Chordata > Amphibia > Anura > Ranidae > Rana > Rana kukunoris. Next base: position 110,491 of record JAJQKJ010000269.1, on the reverse strand, counting down.
GACGAATTTCCCCCCCAATCGCTATCGCTCAATTCTGCAAATGATTATAATTTATTATCGCTGTTTTCTAGCTGCTCTAAAATCACTTTTGACATAAAGGGACACTTTTGGTTGCTATGGACAATCTACAGTTTGCAGGCACAAAAAAAAGGTTTTTATTATGTAAAAGAACATGCAGGGCACTGGGCAGACCACTAGGGACAGGGGGGGTGTGTACTTTTTACATACAGTACTGTAATCTATAAGATTACAGTATTCTGTATGTAATGTGTTTGTTTACATTTTTGAACTTGCCGCCGGTCTCCGCCCCCGTGCGCCGTTACGTCGCAGGAAAAGGAGATCGGCGGCGCGCGGGCACTGTGTGAGCCGAATGGAGGACGCCACTCGCTCACACAGCGGGGATGCATCGCTGGATCCAGGGACAAGGTAAGTACAGTATACCCAGCCTGGATCCAAAGTAAGCCAGCGCGCGCTGCAGGCTCTGCATTCACCCCGAGCGCGATTCGGGGATATCGATATTTGCCTGAAAAATCCAACCCGAATTGCGCTCGGGGATACCGGCAGGGGGTTAATAATGCAAAGAAAGGAAAAAATAAAAAGAAGGGGGGGGGGGGGGGGGGGGAACATACCCATCCTCGTAATTCCACATGAAGATATCGCTGTCGATGGTGAGCCAAGCCCTGCTGATTTCCGGAAACACTCCCATCATACAGTTACATTGCATGTCTTAAGTGATAATGTAAGGAAGAATTTTATGACCAACAGTTCTACATAAAAATGCAAGGAATAAGCTGACAGAAAGTACACCAGGACAAGAAGAGTCTCCCCAGCAGTGACACAGGCAAAAAGTAAAGTGGAGCGCCACCCAAAAATGGAAGCTGCGCTAGTTTGCTCCCCCCCTCCACTTCACATTTGGGGGGCACCCGTTCGCCTGCCCTCTCCTGCAGCTCCTCTTTAAAAATTAAATTAGTTTTGACTTTAGATACACTTTATTATAATTTGCAATCCCAGCTATTTTTAGTCGACTTTTGTTGAAAGACCTGCATGAGAAATTGTTAAACAGCTTCTGCATCAAACTAAATGACGGCACTGCTCAGGTATTCTGACACCCAAGAGTGGCACCTGTCATAATACAAGAGCTGGCATTGCAGATTCATCCATCCACACTGTTTGGCATGGGTGAGGGAATTAAGTCATTTGTCTCATTCCACTTGCAGGGTGGAACAGAAATTGTAATGTGTATGGCCAACATAAAGCGGTATTAATCTCAAAAATATATAGCAGTTTAAAAATCCTTAGATGTGGCGTCTGCATTTGCTTTCTTTTAGCTACACCCCCCCCCCCCATATTTCACCTAATCATCTGTCCAGTAACACATTTCCGGACTTAATGCGGAAAATTTACTCAAACTGGTGCACACATAATATGGTGCAGCTCTACATAGTAACCAATACACTTCTCTGCTTTGTCCAAGGTTAAAGAGGAATTTTTCCCCCCCTAATTAACTTCCTTTACCTTAGTGCAGTCCTCCTTCACTTACCTCATCCTTCCATTTTGCTTTTAAATGTCCTTATTTCTTCTGAGAAAGCCTCACTTCCTGTTCTTGTCTAACTCCACACAGTAATGCAAGGCTTTCTCCCTGTTGTGGAGAAAGCCTCTTGAGGGGGGGAGGGGGCGAGCAGGAGTGTCAGGACGCCCTCTACTCTGCAGATAGAGAAAGGAGCTGTGTGTTAGTGGGATTCTTGACACTTCCGCTCACCCCCTCCCCCCTTTAAGAGGCTTTCTCCACACCAGGGAGAAAGCCTTGCATTACTGTGTGTAGTTGCAGACAGAAGAACAGGAAGTGAGGATTTCTCAGAAGAAATAAGGACATTTAAAAGCAAAATGGGAGGATGAGGTAAGTGAAGGACTGCACTAAGGTAAAGGAAGCTATTTAGGGGAAAAAAGGGTTTCCTTTACAACCCCTTTAACTGTGCCCAGCTCTACCAGATTCTGTGTGCACCAGTTTTAGTAAGTCTCCCCTCAGAGTGTCTGCATTCTGGATGAAGTAGTAAAGCAGGCCTCTTTGGACAGCAGCATTGTCCAAAAAAAATGAACACAGCCACCACATCTAAGAATTGGCGAGTTGCACATTAGTACGTTTTGTTTTTTGCGTTTTATCTTTCCACAGCAACCAGAGCTAAACTTTCAGGGCAAAACTGATGCCTATTGTTGGCAAAAAAAGGAGCAGCACCCTCAGTACAGGCATCACAGATTTTTAGGATACGTCCAAACTGTTCAACCAGCTCCGGGGGAAGGGGCACCCTACGGATTGCGCTGAGCTCAGGGAGGCTGGGGATGGATAGCAGGCCGGGTCCCTGCAGAGGATAATCCATTTCTGATATGCCCGACACTGTTGGACAATCTGCAAAAATTAAAATCATGCTATTAGAATGCAGTAGTGTCATTCCCACCCCCATCTCTACTGCCCCCCTCCACCATCCTGTTCTTCCTCGTCACACTCCTTCCTTCTCTCCACCGGCCCCCGCCACTCTACCCCTTCCTTCTCTCCACCGGCCCCCGCCACTCTACCCCTTCCTTCTCTCCACCGGCCCCCGCCACTCTACCCCTTCCTTCTCTCCACCGGCCCCCGCCACTCTACCCCTTCCTTCTCTCCACCGGCCCCCGCCACTCTACCCCTTCCTTCTCTCCACCGGCCCCCGCCACTCTACCCCTTCCTTCTCTCCACCGGCCCCCGCCACTCTACCCCTTCCTTCTCTCCACCGGCCCCCGCCACTCTACATCTTCCTTCTCTCCACCGGCCCCCGCCACTCTACCCCTTCCTTCTCTCCACCGGCCCCCGCCACTCTACCCCTTCCTTCTCTCCACCGGCCCCCGCCACTCTACCCCTTCCTTCTCTCCACCGGCCCCCGCCACTCTACCCCTTCCTTCTCTCCACCGGCCCCCGCCACTCCACCCCTTCCTTCTCTCTACCGGCCCCGCCACTCCACCCCTTCCTTCTCTCTACCGGCCCCGCCACTCTACCCCTTCCTTCTCTCTACCGGCCCCGCCACTCTACCCCTTCCTTCTCTCTAGGCCCCGCCACTCTACCCCTTCCTTCTCTCTACCGGCCCCGCCACTCTACCCCTTCCTTCTCTCTACCGGCCCCGCCACTCTACCCCTTCCTTCTCTCTAGGCCCCGCCACTCTACCCCTTCCTTCTCTCTAGGCCCCGCCACTCTACCCCTTCCTTCTCTCTACCGGCCCCGCCACTCTACCCCTTCCTTCTCTCTACCGGCCCCGCCATGCTACCCATTCTTCTCTCTACTGTCCCTTGCCCCTCCTGTTCTCTACTGTCTCAGTCACCTTGCCCCTCCCTCTCTTTTACTGTCTAAATCACCCTGCCTAGGGTTGCCATCTGTCCAGGATTCACTAGGACAATTCGGGTTTTAAATCATGTGTCCGGGTTTCAGTCCACCTGAAACCTTGACACATTATTCAGACAGGAAAGTGGCTCAGAACAGGGCCTGACAGGAGAGTGAGGGGGCACTATGTGTGCCACATAATGATTTCCATTTGGAGTGCCCAAAGGTGTCCCAAATCTGTTACAATCCTACAATGTATACTAAAACAAAATAACATTTAGTGTGGCGCTGCTAAAGTGTTCGGGTATTGCTTATAGAAAAAGTGGCAACCCTAATCTTGCGCCCCTCTCCCTCTTTAACTGTCTCAATCACCTGTCTCCTCCCCCTTTTACTGTCTCAATCACCTGTCTCCTCCCCCTTTTACTGTCTCAATCACCTGTCTCCTCCCCCTTTTACTGTCTCAATTACCTTGCCCCTCCCCTCTTTTACTGTCTCAATTACCTTGCCCCTCCCCTCTTTTACTGTCTCAATCACCTTGCTCCTCCCCCTTTCTTTCAGTTTCGCTGTCACCTTGCCCCTCCACCTGTCACCCTCCTTTCTTGCCCCACCACCCCCCATTACTTTCCCAGTCACTCTCCCTCCCCCGTCCTCTCTTACTATGGACGGGCACGTTGAGTAGATCGGAGAGGTCGGGGTAGGCTCTGTCCTCCTGTAGCAGGCGATCTATGATCCTCCCGGCCCCCTCCAGAGTCTCCTGCATGGCGGCGGCCGGGGCGCCGGGGGCTCCGCTGGGCATAGTGCTGGGCGGAGGAGCCGGACGGCGTCTATTGATTTCAAAACAACACGAGACCCGCGCAAAGCACACACAGGGGGAAGCGCTGCGCCCTCTGATGACGTCAATCTGCAGCGCCCGGCATGAGGGAAAGGGCGGGCAAACGTAGGCCTATGAGAACGAACTGTTCCTAAGATTCCCTGCTGTCGCGTCCAATGACGTAAGCTATGAGCAGGGCAAAATCGGCCATATTGGATGAGGGCAAAGTATTAACACCTCGCTAAAGGTTAACGTAGCCAGCCACGTAAGTGATAGTGGTACTGTGATTAGTTCAGCAGCAGCTGGGAGAACTAAACAAGTGTGTTTGTACAATAATGTGAATGAGATGGATCAGAATGAAAGTTACTGGCGGAGATTGTCCCTTGTCAGGAGCCGTACTTGGAACAGGAAGAGAGTATAGGGGGGCGGGGACTGGAGAGTAAAGGGGGCGGGGATTGGCGAGTGTTGGATGATGCTGGAGAGTGGTTCTGATACACAGCAACAGGTATGGGGTGCTCATCCTATTAGTGATAGGGTACAGCACAGCCAATCAAATTTGCGCACTTCTGTCACCCCCTGAGCTTCTCTCTTTCCGGCTGGAACCCCATTGAGGTCAGAATAAGCTGCTCCAGGGAATGGAGTCCTCATTGCTAGCTGTAATGGGGTGCAATGATACATGATGACAGGAACACATCCCCTTTCTATAAAGACTTCACCCTGGAATTATTCACTGATCATAGAGCAGAACTAACCCCAGCCATTGACCGGTCTCCCTGAATGGTTACATTCAAAGCATTCCACGATTGATCATGGTAACAGTTGCTCGTGCTCTCACCTGAACTGTCATGCCTTCAAAAATGTCCTGTGTCATACCTGATCGCATGTGCAGCACCATGGCAACGGCAGACCGAACTGGGAGCCAAGATGGCAGCTTGCTTGGTTGGAGGGAGTTTAGTTCCGCTTTAAAGCTGATCTCCAGGAAACCTAAAAAGCCTGCCTTTGCCTTGTAGTTGGGCTGGGGTGGCACTGCAAGAGTTAGAATGGAACTAAAGCCAATGAAGACGCCATCTTAGCCTTTGGTTGATTGGCATTTGCCACAGTGAGTAGGGACAGAGTGAAGGGGCAGTAGAATGTGGTCAGTTGGGGTACTTTCACACTAGAGTGGTGCCAGCGTTGAGGGTAAATTGCCCCTCGTTTTAGCGACCCTTTACCTCTGTTACAGTGGCACTTTGGCACTGCTTTTCAGGGGATTGTGGGTCGCCTTTAACCCCCAAGAAAGGGGTTAAAAGCACCCGTGATGTGGCACTTCTGAAGCGCTTTTTGTGCGCTTTCGGAATCGGTGCCTATTCATTCCAATGGGTAGGGGTGGTGTATATACCACTCCCACACCGCCCAAAAGATGCTTCTTGCAGGACTTTTTTTTCCCCCTAGTCCTGCAAGTGCACCGCCCCAGTATCAAAAGCTCTCAAGCTTTCACACTGGGGTGGCTTGAGAGGCAGTTTTCAGGCGCTTATTTTAAAACACCTGAGAACTGCGTCGGTGTGAAAGGGGTCTACTGACACCAATAATTTGATGGATTGGCAGTTCAAGTGAAACTTTATTCAGATATTTACGTCCTGCTTGATCTTTTCAGGCTGGCCCCTTTTGCAGGTATAGCTTTGTACAACATGAAAATTTAGCTTCAGTCTCCTGTGAATAAAAAAATAAATAAAAGTCAGCAGCTACAAAACTTGTAGCTGCTGACTTAAAAAAAAAAAGCCACTCACTTGTCCCACAATCCAGCAGTGTGCTCACCTGAGCTAATTTCACCCACTGTCCTTGGCACCGACATCTTAACTATAAAGCTTACGTCTTCACAGCCGGGTGCCCACTGTGCGAGCAGCGTGAATGGCCAAGCAATTGTCTGGGACCGCGTGCATGTCCCGCAAACTGTTTGCACTATATATATATATAAAAATATATATATATATATATATATATATATATATATATATATATATATATATATATATATATATATATATATTAAAAAAAAAAATAAACAAACAAAAAAATGTATTTATTTATGTCCACTGAACGATTTATCGGTGTTTACATGATGGCACTGTCGTTTGCTCTCATGGCCGAATGTTTTGAAAATGGGTTCAATCAATTTTCTGTATAGTGTATGGCCAGCATAATATGTCCTGGGAATGTAACTGTTTTTTTAAACGGTTAAATTGATGGTTTTAGTTTCAATTTAAAGGGGTTGTAAAGGTACAATTTATTTTCCCTAAATGGCTTCCTTTACCTTAGTGCAGTCCTCCTTCACTTGCCTCATCCTTCCATTTTGCTTTTAAATGTCCTTATTTCTTCTGAGAAATCCTCACTTCCTGTTCTTCTGTCTGTAACTACACACAGTAATGCAAGGCTTTCTCCCTGGTGTGGAGTGTCGTGCTTGCCCCCTCCCGTGGACTACAGGAGAGTCAGTACGCTCTCTACGTTGCAGATAGATAAAGAAGGTGTGTGTTAGTGGGAGTCCTGACTCTCCTGTAGTCCAAGGGAGGGGTCGAGCACGACACTCCACACCAGGGAGAAAGCCTCGCATTACTGTGTGGAGTTACAGACAGAAGAACAGGAAGTGAGATTTCTCGGAAGAAATAAGGACATTTTAAAAGCAAAAACAAAGGATGAGGTAAGTGAAAGAGGACTGCACTAGGGTAAAGGAAGCTATTTAGGGGGAAAAAATTGTACCTTTACAACCTCCTTTAATGCTATCCCATCCAAACTATTTGCACTAGCTATATGTGAAACAAAATAACAAAAAAAATATTCATTTATGTCCACTAAATGATTTATCGTTTATTACATTCAATCAACTTTTTGTATAGTGTATGGCCAGCATAATATGTCCTGGGAATTTTACTGTTTTAAATTGATGGGTTTAGTTTGAATTTAAAGCAGAACTGAACCCACCAGTTCAACAGTTTCCCAAAATGGTTACATTGATTGAAGGCATACATACATGCATACACAAAAAACAAAGGAGGCAAAGGTCTAAATCCTAGTACATGTTAGGAGAAAATTGGACTAAAAATTATAATTAGTACACAGGTTTCGAGAGCCAATCATTCGAAAAAATCCGTAAGGACATGCACACAAAAATGTTCTGGTATGATAACAGAACAAATGTTTTTCTTGTAATTAGTATGGTATTTGTAAGAAAAATGCTTGGAAATGAAAGAATACAATACATCACTCCTCCAGTTGTATTGTGACCTATGGGAATAACTTTAGTAACCTATTGTTTTTTCGATCTGACACTAGCATGCAAAACCAGACAAAAATATTCTCTCAATGCTCTTATCGTGTATGAGGCTTAATGCATCACAAGATAAAACGGTACACACAAGCTAACGCGTTTCAAGGGCCAAAACTTTTTCTTCAGGGAAGAGCGTTTGGCCCTTGAAACGCGTTGGCTGGCGAGTTTGAGTGATGCCAGGGTTGTGGTGATGCTCATTACTACAAGAGCTTCCCTGCCACTTGGGCCTGGTCTATATTGCTGTTTTTGGCCTTTGGCTATTGCAAGTATGCACTGATTTTCTCTACTACCAATAAAGTTTTATCTGATGATGCACTTGGCCTTTGCGCCCTTTTGCTTTCATGTATGTCTGTTTTCAAGACTTTCTGGTCTGAAGAGAGCAGCATTGGTGCAGCTCACCAGACTGTGACCAGAATTGACACTTGAATGGTCTGTACTACAGTTCTTTTGGTCCTTACAAAGTCCGTAGCACTACGCTTTAATTTGGAAATATATTTGTGTTTTGGATACTTGAAGACATGCCTCTAGTGATAACTGACACCATTACCAATGGGCTTCTGTTCGCTTTCAACCATTAAATAGTTGGTGTTGCAGCTGATCATGTGCAGCATCATGGCAAGTGTGTCAAATCAGCACTGGGGACATAACTTATGTGTCCCTTGTGCTGGTTTCCCTTCTATTAGTAGATGTTAAATTCTGTATATTATAAGTGTACTCCCTTTTTCTATGCTTTGTGCACTGCAACCAACATCCTTGGCACCATACAAACTCTTCTGCCTTGTACTCGCATTCCTAAGGCCCTGATAAGAAACTAGTCTGCCTATGTATTGCTATAGTTACCCTAAAAGTACTATTATTTTGTGATACCTAGGTAATCATTTGTATAACAAACTTTATTGCACCAAGTAAAATCAGAACAGTTATTGGGAAGGATGCCGAGTATGTTTTGGTGTCTGTTCCCTACTGCAGACACCATCCTCCAGCAATGACCGCTCTGTGCTCCCTGTATCTCCAATCTTCTACTGCCATCTTTTCCTTTCGCCTCTGCCAAGTTTTGCCTCTCTTTTCACATTTCATGACCATAAATGATGCAATGCCTGCACACCCATGTTGGAGTGATATCGTCTAAGCCAGGGTTTAACAAATTTGCTTGGAATCTAGGAGTTGGCTTAAAAAGTTAGGAGCCAGAAACGCGCCCCATCCCGCCGAGCTCGCGTGCAGAAGCAAACTCATACGTGAGTATCGCCGGTATGTTCAAACCACACGTGAGGTTTTGCCGCAATCGTTAGAACTAGAGCAATAATCCTAGCCCTCTAGACCTCCTCTGTAACTCAAAATATGTAACTTGTAGAATTTTTTTTTAAATGTCGCCTATGAAGATTTTAAAGGGAAAAAGTTTGTCGCCATTCCATGAACAGACACAATTTTTGAAGTGAGACATGTTTGGTATCAATTTACTTGGTTTAGCATTATCTTTCACTATATAAAAAAAAAATTGGGCTAACTTTACTGTTGTCTTATTTTTTTTTATTAAAAAATGTGTATTTTTTCCCAAAAAAGTGCCCTTGTAAGACCGCTGCGCAAATACGGTGTGACAGAAAGTATTGCAATGACCGTCGGGTCGCTAATTCTAGTCGCAAATGTGACCTGGCACGCGGTTTGTCGGACCCTGATATATCTTGCGTATGTAGTTAAAAATGAATAAAACAATATGAGCTGCACTCAATTGAGCTCTTCTTGCAGTAATTTTAATAATCAGAGAATTGACTGCAAACAATGGTTTCTCCAACCCAAAACCAACCTTCCTTCACCAACCTTGGCTTGCTCACAAGAATGGGGTTGTCCATGTGCAGGAGGGGCCAGTTTTGAGCAGAACAATGAATCTCTGTGTTTCCCTTAGCCAATTGTTGCACATTACTAATTTATGTTACTTTCTCTCTTTTTTATTTTTTTATTGTAGTTACCACAATGGACGACCCTGAAGATTGCAATGTTGCTGCTACAATGGGCTTCTCTGGGTTTGGTTAGTGTTGTAAATTGTTGTCCTAAAATTTTTTTTATTTGTATTATTATAATACAGGATTATATAGAGCCAACAGTGTGTGCAGCGCTTTACAACATGAGGGCAGACAGTATAATCACAATACTATTCAATACAGGAGGAATCAGAGGGCCCTGCTCGTTAGAGTTTACAATCTAAAAGGGAGGTTCAGGTGATAGAAAAGGTAATAACTGAGGGAGGAAACAAATGTATGGTTGTTAGGTGGAGGCAGGATAGACTTCTCTGAAGATAAGTTTCTGGATTGCCTAATAGTGGACCGAGTAGGACAGGGGTACCCAACCAGTGGTCCGGGGGCCACATGTGTCCGGCAGAGCCTTCTGATGTGGCCCGCGACCTCCTGCTCTGGGATGGAATAAAATATTGTTAGGCCTCATTCATACGAGGCGGACTCTGTCGCAGTCCGTCGCGACATAGTCCGCCAGCTCAGCGGGAGATCAGTCCACAGATCTCCGCTGAGCCGAGGGATGTCAAGCTCCTCTCCGCTTACTGAGCGGGGAGGGGCTTGTCGGGCACCACTGTCTCCTATGGAGCAATCTGATGAAAATGGACGTCATCCGTTTTCATCAAATCTTACCCGATCCAATCGGCAGGGACGGATGGGGACGTGCCCCCCATACGTCTGTTTTTAGCGGATCGGGTCAGATGTCAGTGGACATGTCTCCGCTGACATCCGACACTCCATAGGGATGTCAAAACTGACAGGTGGACCCGAATGGTCCGTCCGTGTGAATGAGGCCTTACTAAAGCTCAGTTTATTACTAAAATCACAGTGTATATATGGGCATATCTCTTCTGTTGTGGGTGTCCTAACCCATCTGTGCATGTCCCACTTCACCACTGTTGGAGTGTGTGTATATATATATGTGTGTGTGTATATATATATTTCAAAAAAATAGATCTCACCAACTGAGATCCCATCAACTCGATCCCAGAAGCACCAGCCTGCTGGTACCCAAGAAAGGCGAGCTGCCGTTTGTGTTAGTTTAGTCTCAAACTACAACAGTAGGGGAAAGGTTTGCTTTAAAGATGAAATTAAATCTTCCTAAATTCTCTAATTTCCCCCTTAATATTTTGCTAGTGAAAATTTTAAATAGATTTATTTATTTTATATATATATATATATATATATATATATATATATATATATATATATATATATATATATATATATATAATATATATATTTTTTTATTATATAACCCTTTTTAAACCAAGTGGCCAGCAGGGTGTTATGCATAGCTTCTGAGCACAGGAAGTAACGCCCATATGTGTTGCTGAGCCTCCATAATTAATGTGGAGGTTCACCCTAAAAACAAGTTTATACCATTACATCCAGCATACTTCCGACATGGACAGTATGCTGTTTTTTTTTTTTTTTTTTTGCTGTACATACCGTCTTATTATTTTCCACCCGGCTTCTGGGTTCTCACTCCCGCGGGGAGTAGGCGTTCATTTGGGAATTGGCCCACATGATTGACGTACGGATAAGACACGTCACACTTTCCGAAAATAGCCGAAGTCTGCTCTATACGGTGCCTGCGCAGTCAGCTCTACAAGGCTCCTAGTGTGTGCGCAGGCGACGTATAGAGCGGACTCCCAGTTCGGCTATTTTCGGAACGCGTGACGCGTCTTATCCGCACGTCAATCATGTGGGCTAAGTCCCAGATGACACTACGCCTCTTCATAGGAATGCCTACTCCCCGCGAGAGTGAGAACCCGGAGGCCGGGTGGAAAAGAATAAGAAGACGGTATGTACAGCAAAAAAAAGTAATTTTAAGATGTTGGCAAATGTTTATATGGCATTGCTAAGATACGCACTGGTGGAATATTCTTTCCTTCTATCTCTATAGGCATTTTTTTTTATTCTTTTTTTTTTTTTTATGCTGTTTTTTTTCATCTTAGGAAGGAAAGCTCGGACATTTGACTTGGAAGCCATGTTTGAACAAACTCGTAGAACTGCTGTGGAAAGAAGTAAAAAAACATTTGGTGAGTTCTGGCTCGTCTCATGTATAGGGATGCACCAATCCTTCTTTTTATTTAAATTTTTTTTCAGTACTCGCTGATACCTACCGCAACGGTTTTGTTTTCACTTTATGCTGTCAGCAAGCATTTAAACATTATTTACAAATGAAATAAATTGATTTAAATATTGCGCTTTTTCAATGTGAAATGTGTTTATGTGTAGAAATATTCACTAACAAAGCAAACAAAAAAAAGTTTTAATCGTTTATAAAATAGAGGTGAAAAAAAGCAGGAAATGAATTAAGTGTAGGAGAATAGGGAGTTAATTGAGGCTGGTTAGAGTAAATTAAGATGTAATACGGGGTTAAACAGGAACATTTGTTCATCCCTTTGATCTGCAGATGAAGAAACGGAAAGATACAAAAAGAAACAATGTTTCTTTTTATTTCAGTTTTTCAGCAGGTAAGCAATGTTGTTAATAAAAAATGTTTTATGTTATTGAAAGCTTCAATTACCAGACTACTTTAACACTTCATATGTCAACAGGGGAGACCCACTGACAGCTCAAAGCCTGGTTTTAGGTATCGGTGCATTTGCATGAGTATCCGCACTGATACTAGTATCAGGCAACCCTACTCTTGTATCTTCATTAGTATCAGTTATTGGCGTTTGGGGTCTATAGTCTGAGACTAAGATGGTAAGCCAAATAAAAAGTACCAAATTTGAACATATGTAAATCTTTTTGCATACTGCAGACAGTCCCAACCACTGCACTCCATTCCAAGCCTCCCACCACCGATCCACTGATCGATGGGTACTGCCTCTAGGTGGTCAGTGACAGGCTAGTAGTTACAACAGCAAAAAACAAAAGTGAAGCAGCTCGACTTCTAAAATTCCAAAGTAGATTTAGAACCCTTTTACACTGAGGAGATTTGCAGGTGCTATAGTGCTAAAAATAGTGCCTGCAAAGTGCCCTGAAAGAGCGGCTCCATTCACTCCAGTGTGAAAGCCCAAGGGCTTTCACACTGGAGCGGTGAGCTGGCAGGGTGTCAGAAAAAATCCTGCCAGCAGCTTCCTTTCAGCTCATTAGGAGCCGTAAACTCCCTGCTCCTTAAGCGCCCCCACCGGCAAAGCGCTGCTTTGCGAGCGCTTTAACCCTTTTTTGGCCGCTAGCAGGGGTTAAAAGCACCCTGCTAGTGGCTAAAAAGTGCTGCAAAAACGATGGTAATGCGCCGCTAAAAATAGCTCTTTTAGTGTGAAACCAGCCTTAATAATGTCATTCTTTACATGGGTAATCCATCTGCTCCTCTTAAATGTCTCACTTCATTAGAATTTTAGTCCTAGATTGAGGTTTGGGCCTCCTATACTGCAGTTCTCACTCTGTGACTGATAAATCTACTTTGGACGTTCAGAAGTTGAGCGTCTTCATTCTTTATTTTTGGTGTTGGTGTATCTATTTGCCATATCTGTGGTATCCTTGGGGAAGCTGTTATAGGCAACGCTACTACAGTGATCTTCACTAGCTTCTAGGTCCTGTGCCCCATGCTGTGTTGTGAATAGAGGAGGTCACTTGCTCAGCATTGGAACCATTCGGGGAACATTTTGGCATTTTGCTCAGTGAATGCAGCTTCCTCTGATTGGACAAGGTGGAGAGGTGCGGTGGTGACATCACAATCTCAAACCTCATCCAATCAGAGAACACTTTGCATTCATTTAGAAAGTGAAAAAGTTCTTTGGGGCACCTGTGCCAAGTGTGCAAACTTCTGTGTTCATTAAGTGGCAGAGCAGCCAATGGGCACAGGACCCAAAAGCTAGCAGCAGTCACCGTAGTTGTGCTGCCTACTACAGTGTCTACCAGCTTCCACAGGGACTTCACTGGTATGACACATATTTGCATTGGTCTAAGCTGGACTAAGGTAGCTATGCAAAAATATTGCAGAGTACCTAGAATTTTACCTTTTTAAAGTAGATGGTAAAAATGAAAGATGTTTCTCCCTCGTCTTCCAGGACGGCCCTATGAGAGTAGACTGGCTCACCTGACAGGAAACACAATCAAAAATGAAGTTTAAAAGGCCCCACCCCTCCCGTGTGCCTCAGTTCTGATTGTGTTTCCCTTTCAGCGAAACGTTTATTTTTTTCTTATGACCTAAAGCCTGGGGCTGGTGGTCCCCCCCCCCGGAGCCCGGACCGCAGGTACTGGGTGCCGTTGGGTCCGGTGTAGCTTGCTACCCCCCGGGGGGTTTCCCCTTCATCTTAGTCCCCTGGACGCCGGAGCCTCCTAGGAGGGCAGGGCTCTCCAGTGCTCCGAAGAGGCCACATCCTCTCTCCCCCCGCCTGGTTCCTACCTTGGAGGTTGGGCGAAGGCCTCCCCCTTTCCGCTGGCTCCATCCGGGGGTTCGCCGGACCGCATGGCGGGTGGTTAGGCGCCGCTCCGAGCGGCGCCATTAGCATCCGGGCGCCTGTTGATGACGCGCACGGCGCCGTGACGTCATTCCGCTCCCGCGCGGCAAGATGGCGGCCCCCACCGGACAGACGCTGCAGGCGATCGGGGCACACGATAAAGCAGCCAGGGAGATAGAGGGGCCTGGCGGTCTCAGAGCGTATCCATAGAAGACCTCTCCTCGGCACACGCGACTATGGAGGAGGACCGTCGTTTTCCTATGGCTGCAGAGGAAACCACCAAGGGTGAGTCTTTCCTTTTTCATAGGGGGTTTGTGGTTGTTCCCTCCCTCCCCCCCCCCCCTCCCCTAATCCTGAGAGGTGAAGGCTAATGGGCATATGTTTCTCCCTGATATGTTTAGGTGAAGACCCTATTGCCCAGGGGGAGGCCAGCAGAGTGGCTAAGCCTCCTAAACGTGTTAGGAGATGTGGCAATTGCAATGACAAATTACCAGTTGAGCATAACAAGCCATTTTGTTCTAAGTGCATCTGTAAGCTTACAGGGAAGGAAACCTCACAGATCATGAAGCAATTTCTCTCGGTTCAGACCGAAATGCTATCTACCCTAAAGGAGTTTCAATCTTCCCTAAGTAGAAAGAACATTGATTCTCCGGTTCCGGGCCCCTCCTCCCAGGAATCCTCTTCAACCTCTCGTCCGTTTGTACCACTACAAGCTCGTAAAATGTACCCCTCGGATTCTGAGGAGTCCGAGTTAGCCTTACGTAGGGAATCCCTGGTTGATAGCCAGGCAGAGGAGGAGGAAGAGGAAGAGGAGGAGGAGGATACCAGGACAGGAAAATATATGTTTCCTACTGATGATATGGAGGGTCTTTTAGCGGCTGTCTATGCTACAGAGCACATTCAAGAACCAGCAGAGCAGGTCTCAGCCCAGGACAGGATGTACAGGGGTTTAATAAAACCTCAAACCATGACCATCCCGGTCCATCAGTCACTAAAGGACATTATCCTCAGGGAGTGGGCAGAACCTGAAAAGAGCTTACCTAGTTTCAAAACTTGGAAACGCCGCTGTCCCTTTAAAACGGAGATAGTAGACACCTTTTTTAAGGTCCCTAAGCTTGATGCCTCCTTGGCACAGGTCTCAAAACAGTCAGACCTTTCCTTTGAGGACTCAGGCAGTTTAAAGGATGCCATGGATAGGTGTACCGACACTTCTCTCCGTAGAGCTTGGGAAGCCAATGCAGCCTCCCTTGGTGCTGCATTGGCCTCAGCCTGCGTGGCAAGAAATGCCGACGCCTGGACTTCAAAGCTTCTAGACCATATCCCCAATTCTTCCAAGACTAAGGAGATACGAGATTCCCTCCAACTTATTAGCGGGGCAGTGGCCTACCTGGCAGACGCAGCGGTAGAAACCATTCGCGCCTCAGCCAAGACTGGGGCACTTATTAATGCCTCTAGGAGGGCCGTCTGGCTAAAGACTTGGAGGGGTGATCTTGCTTCAAAACGCCGCCTATGTGCTCTCCCCTTCAAGGGTTCCCTCTTGTTTGGGGAAGCCTTAGATCAGGCTTTGTCCAGGTCTTCTGAGAAGGGGAATAAGTTCCCTTCAAAACCTAGGCAGAGTAGGAAGCGGTCCTTTCGTCCCAGCCAGAGAAAGATTCCGGCCCCGGACAAAGGACAATCCACCAGTCGTCGTTGGCCCTTTGGTAAAGATAGACCAAAGGGGGGGATCCTTTTTGCCAATCCCAAACCATCCGGAAAGGACACCAAGTGACGGGAAGGTGGGGGGCAGGCTCGCCAGGTTTCTTCCAGCCTGGGAGAACATAACCCAGAGTCCCCATGTCCTGCAGATAATCAGGGAGGGTTACCACTTAGAGTTCAGAGAGCTTCCCCCCCCCGGCCTTTCTCCTCACCCACCTCCCAAGGGACTCCAGCAAAGCTGTAGGCCTCTCCCAGAATATTACAAGTCTGGCGGAACAGGGGGTCATAATCCCAGTCCCACCAGACCAACAAGGTCAGGGAGTATACTCCCACATTTTTGTGGTTCCCAAACCGGACGGCAAGTTCAGACTGATAATCAATCTGAGACCTCTGAACTCCCATCTCCTCTACAAAAGATTCCGGATGGAAAGCGTTCACAGCCTCAGGAGTCTTTTGTTAGAGGGCGTCTTTATGGCAACTATAGATTTGAGAGACGCCTACCTGCATGTCCCGATTTTTTCGGGACATCAGAGGTTTCTGAGATTTGCCCTCGCCGCACAGGGAATTCAGCACTGGCAGTTTGCTGCCCTCCCTTTTGGTCTGGCCTCCAGCCCAAGGGTATTTACGAAGATCCTGGCGGGGGTAATGGCTCATCTACATCTGAAGTGGATCTCCCTCGTCCCCTATTTAGACGATCTCCTGCTTTTCAGCCCAAGTCAGGATCAGCTCCTTTCGGACCTGACCGTCGTCATGACCACTCTGGAGACGCTTGGTTGGATAATCAACAAGCAAAAGTCCTCCCTTCTGCCGGAACAGCGGAAGGTATACCTGGGGGTTATCATAGATTCCCGAGAGAAGAAACTTTTTCTTCCCCAAGAGAAGTTCCAGAGACTTGTGACGACGATCGGGTCTTTAGTGGCTGCAGAAAATCCCTCCCTCAGAGAGATCATGAAGCTGTTGGGTCAGATGACCGCTTGCATTCCAGCGGTCCCCTGGGCCCAACTACACACAAGACCACTTCAGAGGTTCCTCCTCTCCGCCTGGAACGGAAAGGAGGACACTCTCGATTCCCGGGTCAGGGTTCCGATCCTAGTCAAGGACTCCCTAGAGTGGTGGCTCCACCACCAAAACCTCTTGAAGGGCCGTCCGTGGAGTCAGACCGATCCACTGAAGGTCACTACGGACGCCAGTGCTTGGGGTTGGGGAGCCCATGTACAAGAACTACGGGCTCAGGGATCCTGGGATCATCATCAAAGGCGGACCTCCTCCAACTATCGAGAATTACTGACAGTGGGAGAAGCTCTGAGGGCGTTCGAAGGAAGAATTCAGGACAAGGATGTCCTGGTCCTTTCCGACAATGCTACAACAGTCGCCTTTCTCAACAGACAGGGGGGCTCCAGGTCCCGGTCCCTCCTGACACTCTCCCTGGAGATCCTGGGTTGGGCGGAACAGAGAGTACCCTCTATTCAGGCAATCCACATAAGAGGAGCCACCAATTTGGAGGCCGACTTTCTGAGTCGTCAACCCGTTTGTCAGGGAGAGTGGGAATTATGCCAAAAAACCTTCGACTGGATCTGTCGGCGGTTCGGGGTCCCGGACATAGATCTTTTTTCCTGCAGGAAAAACAGAAAGGTGAACAAATTCTTTTCCCTGGTACAGGGACCGGGTTCCCAGGGGGTGGATGCGCTGGCCCAGAACTGGGATTTCCGTCTGGCTTACGCTTTTCCCCCGCTGAATCTGATCCCCAGGATCTTACAAAAGCTGGCCTCCGCGGAGACAAAATTAATCTTAATCGCTCCTTGGTGGCCCCGGAGATCCTGGTTTCCCATTCTGAAGCTCTGGTCTCTAGCCCCCCCGCTTCCCCTGCCTCTCCGGGCGGATCTCCTGCGGCAAGGGCCGATCTTTCATGCGAACCCAGGTTTCTTCAGCCTGACGGCATGGCTATTGAAAGGCGGAACTTGCAACAGAAGGGCTGCTCGGATAGAGTCATAGAGACCCTACTATCCAGCCACAAGAAAGTTACCAGACACATCTACACAAAGGTCTGGACAGTCTTTTGGCGTTGGTGCACCGCTAAGCGGATCTCTTCTCCCAAGACTCCCGACATCCTGGAGTTTCTTCAGGATGGCGTGGAATTAGGCTTAGCTACTAGAACTCTAAGAGTCCAGGTGGCAGCTTTATCATATTTTTTGGAGAAGAGCCTCTCAGCGGAACCCCTCATCAAGAGGTTCCTGACAGCCAGGGACAGACTTTCTCCTATGCAGGTTTCCAGGGTTCCCTCATGGGACCTCCCCCTGGTCCTGGAACAGCTGACTAAGGCACCATTTGAGCCTATAGACAGCATTTCTATAAAATTTCTTACGATTAAATTTACTTTTTTGTTAGCCATCACGTCTGCCAAGAGAGTTGGAGACTTGCATGCTTTTTCTATCAAAGAACCCTTTCTGCGGGTTTTTGAAGATAGGGTTATTTTGACTCAGGATCCTCTGTACCTTCCCAAGGTGGCAACCAGGTTCCATAGGTCTCAGGAGGTTATACTTCCTTCTTTTTGCGCAAATCCCAGCAATGAAAAGGAAACCACTTTCCATTGTCTGGACGTAAGACGCTGCCTTTTAGTTTACCTAGAGAGGGTTAGAGAGTTCAGATCTTCCCCTCACCTTTTAGTTAATTTTTCAGGCCAGAAAAAGGGCCAACAGGCAACTAAGGCTTCCATCTCCAGATGGATTAGGCAGGCTATCTCTTTGTCATACACACAGGCAGGTAAACCACTTCCTGTTATTAAGGCTCATTCCACGCGTTCTCTGGCAACCTCCTGGGCAGAAAGGGCAGGAGCTTCCATAGAACAGATCTGTAGAGCGGCAACCTGGTCCAGCCGGAATACGTTCATCAGACATTATAGAGTCGAACTACTGTCTCCTCAAGACCTGAGTTTTGGTAGGAAGGTCTTACAGACGGTGGTCCCACCCTAAGGTAGGCCTGAAGATTACTTGCTTCTCTCTCACAGTGCCGTCCTGGAAGACGAGGGAGAAAGTACCAGTTACTTACCGGTAGCTGGATTTCTACGATGTCTTACAGGACGGCAGGCCTACTTCCCTCCCCTTTTACTTCTATCTATATTCCTCCTTTTTTTTAGTCTCTGTTTAGACCGTGTTCTAAAGAGCGGTTACTTATCTTAAACTGAGGCACACGGGAGGGGTGGGGCCTTTTAAACTTCATTTTTGATTGTGTTTCCTGTCAGGTGAGCCAGTCTACTCTCACAGTGCCGTCCTGTAAGACATCGTAGAAATCCAGCTACCGGTAAGTAACTGGTACTTTTGTTTTCTACTGCACTGATTCATAAACGAATATCGTTTTTACCTCCTACAGCCACTTCCAGCTTACATGAACTCTGGTGTTGGCTGTATGGCATTTTTCAGGGTGGGTTTCCTAAAGGTAACAAAAGTGCTCTGTGCTTGCATAATGCGGGCAAAAACGGTCACTGTTTGTCCTCATCAGAAGGCCATGCAAAAAAATGAAAGAGTACAGTTTGGTGACAACAAGGAAAGTGTTGTCGTCCTATAACAGGGCTGTCTGGACTTTTGAAATTGCACCAATGCCCTGTACACACGATCGGAAATTCCGATGGGATAAAATCTGATGGAATTTTCCATCGGAACTTCATTCAAGCTGTCTTGCATACACACTGTGTATGACCGTCCAAAATGCTGTGACCTAAAACACTACAGCGAGCCGAGAAAAATGTAAGTTCAATGCTTCCGAGCATGCATCGACTTAATTCTGAGCATGCATGTTTTTTCCTCCGTCGGCGTTCTACACAGACAAGCGGAATGTCTGATAGGATTTTTTTCCCGAGTTTAGAAACACGGAAAAAACTTTGATGGGGCCCACTAAGGATAAGCTCTGGCGTGTTCGCATGGTACACGTGCAGAGCCCGCCAGGAAGTGTGCACGGCGCTGTGCTATTCACAGCCAGGGAGACATTTCCCAACCTCTGCAGCCGAGCATCGGAAATGTCTCCCTGGCTGTGATTAGCGCAGAGCCGTGCACACTTCCTGGCGGGCTCTGCATGTGTATTATGCAAACACGCCAGAGCTCATCCTTGGGGCCCAGTCTTTTTTCATCGGAAATTCCGATCGTGTGTACAAGGCATTACATGTAAAAGCTTTGAGATCTGGGTTAATGAGATTACAAACTACATGTTTTCATCAAAATGAAATCTGGACATGTTTATTTTATAGAATCCAGAGAAAAAGAAGAGGAGTCAAAAAAACGAGAGGATGAAGCCGGTCCCGGATCCAAGAACGTGGCATCTAGCTCTCGGGTGACATCTGCTGACTCCAGTTCAAGGTATTTATAATGAGATTTAGAGGAAACCTAACTGTGTCATTACTGACCTGAATTTACATGTTCGTTGCCTGGCTGTCTTAAACCAAAGAACCAGACTAAAGCCTCGTACACACAATAGGATTTCCATCGGACAAATCCATGGAATTTTGTGTGAAGGGCGTTGGCCGTGATCTTGTTCTTCATACAGACAGCAGAACTTTTTCAGTCAACATACACAAAACTATGTGTTTTTTCAACTCTTTAGTGCCACCCTTTGGGCAAAGTCTGCTAATGTTGTGCTATGGTTGGCATTGGTTTGGAGCATGCGTGTTTGTACACACGATTGGGTGTTGTCGGAATATTTGAACGCATGCTATAAAACATTTGTTGTCCGAAAATACGATCTTGTGTACGAGGCTTAAGATTTACAAACACATGCAGAGACCAAAAAAAGTTGTTAATCAAAGGAAATAGCCTTACAAAAAGTGTGGAGGGAGAGGAGTAATATACTGGCCCCCAAGCTAGAGATCTAAGGTGCTTGTCAGAGGCTTTAAGTTCACGATTTACTACTCTTACTGTACTCGTACAGTGAGAGTTGTAAAGGTCATTTTTTATTTATTTTTCCCCTAAATGGGGTTTACCAAATAAACCAGCCTATACAAATGATCGTGTGGTTGCCATCGTCCCTTGGAAATTTGGGATGCAAAAACCTCTAGGGTTGGGACTATGTAGGCAACGAAAAAAAGAAATATTCAAAAATTATAAAAAATATATTTTAATACATGTAAGTAGAAAAAGTACAAAAATGACATTACAATACAAGATAATAATGTGAAAAGAAAAAATGAAACAATAAAGCAATTTTTTCAGACATATAAATAGCAAATTGACACTGCCATATTACAACAAAGTTCCCCCTAGGGATCGCATCAGCCAACCCTCTACAGCTCACCCCCTAGGGGGAACTTCTGTTGTAATATGGCATAGTGTCAATTTTCTATTTGTATGTCTGAAAAATTTGCTTAATTGTTTCATTTTTTTCTTTTCACATTATTATCTTGTATTGTAATGTCATTTGTGTAACTTTTCTACTTGCATGTATTAAAATATATTTTTTATAATTTTTGAATATATATTTTTTTCGTTGCCTACATAGTCCCAACCCTAGAGGTTTTTGCATCCCTGGCTTCCTTTACCGTAGTGCAGTCCTCCTTCACTTACCCCATCCTTCCATTTTGCTTTTAAATGTCCTTATTTCTTCTGAGAAATCCTCATTTCCTGTTCTTCTGTCTGTAACTACACACCGTAATGGGAGGCTTTCTCCCTGGTGTGGAGAAAGCCTCTTGAGGGGGGAGGGGGCAAGCAGGCAAGTCAGTACACTCTCTACTTTGCAGATAAAGGAGCTGTGTATTAGTGGGCGTCCTGACACTCCTGCTCGCCCCCTCCCCCGCATCAAGAGGCTTTATTCACACCAGGAAGAAAGCCTCGCATTACTGTGTGGAGTTACAGACAGAACAGGAAGTGAGGATTTCTCAGAAGAAATTAGGACATTTAAAAGCAAAATGGAAGAATGAGGTAAGTGAAGGAGGACTGCACTACAGTAAAGGAAGCTATTTAGGGATTTTTTTTTATTTATTTTTTACCTTTTTACAACCCCTTTTAAATTAATATCTCCTGAACTTGCACATTTAAGGAGATATTCTAGTAAGCAGCAGCTAGTGACATCTTCAGGACATGTGCTCCTTCAGAGCTCTGTGCCATGGCCATCACTATCACACACATATGCAGGAGCCCACAAATCCGGAAGAAAGACTAGGTGAAGGTGGAAGCCTGTGCAGCGGTGACGGCGCTCTGCTGGAGAGGGCTTTGTTTCAGGCTGGGTTCACACTCATTGGAATTGGATGTAAGTTTCCCTGCATCCAATTCACGTAGCAGGAGATTGTGACTGGCTCTTTACGGGGCCGGTTCACACAGGAGTCCCGTACGTCTTTTGGTCCGTTTCAGGTCCGAATTCAGCCAAAAATTCAGGCTGAAATCTGACCTAAAACTGTGAACGGGGACGCACCAGACTCATTCTGTGAGCCGTTCTGTGCTCTAATGTAAACCCAGCCTCAAGGTAAGTCTTTTATAATGTGTTAGTATGCGGTGCATACTAGCACATTATGCCTTTCCCTTGCAGGGGGATATTTTTTAGGACAAATAAACCTTTATTTGTCCTGATATTTCACAATTTAGACAATAAAATGCAACAGCACTAAACAAAATGCACTCCTTTTTCTTTCTCAGTTTAGGCTGATATATATTCTTCTCCATATTTTTTGATTTCACCCAGCCGACCCAACCTACCGCAGTAAACCTGTGGCAGCTGGTCGGCAAACGGTTAAACGGAAGAACACAGGATTGTGTATGTATGTATATGTATATGTATGTATATGTGTGTGTATATATATATATATATATATAATCTCTTTATAACATGCCAGAGGCTTGCTCCCACTGTGATCCTACACAACGGATCCCAAGAAGGACCCGATGTCCGCCGGCACCCACTGATCATTCAGAATGCAGGCAGAACGGCAATCTGCCTATGTAAAGCACGCAGATTGCTGTTCTTTCAGTAAGGTAGGCATGGATCCTGTGTTATTGCTAAAGCACCTCCCCCACTACAGTGAAACACCAGATAGGCACACAGTTAACCTTTTGATCGCCCCTGATGTTAACCCCTTCCTAGTTGGTGTCATTAGTACAGTGACGGTGCATATTTTTAACACTGATCATCACTGTATTGGGGTCACTGGTCCTCAAAAGTGTCTGTGTCCAATTTGTCCACCGCAATATCGCAGTCCCGCTGTAAGTCGCTGATCCTCGCCATTACTAGTAAAAAAATGAAATCATAAATACATCCTAAATTTTTTAGACATAACTTGCGCTTATTGGGATTTTTCTTTTTTTCACAATCGAAGTTTATTGAAGTAACAACAGTACAAGCATAATACAATATATAATAAGAATTTTTCGAACAGAACAAAAACCAGAACGGAAATAACAACAAAGCAAAGGTGGTATTTAGAACAAACAGTGGTTCTGGGTACAATCTGACATTAAGAATTAGCTAGATTTATCTCATGTAAATAGACGCTGGTTGGAGGGGGGGGGGGGGTTGGCTGGGGAAGAATAAGTAAGGAGGAAAGAAGGGAAGGAGTAGGGGGGGGAAGGAACGGAGGGGAATCTAGAGGCATCACAAAAACAGGTGGGTGGGATTCTCGGGGGTCAAAATAGAGCAAGAATTTTTTTTTTTTTTTTTTATCAAAGATGTGAAATATAAAAGTCTACAGTTAGAGCGTAGTAAGTTAACACAATGGGGGGAGGTGCATAAGTACATAATTTCTCAGACAACGTGAACTTTCAAGGGATTAGATCTAGTTCAACTCATTTAGCAGTTGGTAGTCGTTGGGAGTATTTAAATATTACCCAGGGTTGCCAAGTATCATGGAAGATCGTTGAGCATTCTCTTCTCATGACTATTAGCTCCTCCATCTTGTATATATACTGAACTCTGTCTAGCCACTCTCTAAGGGACGGACTTCTGCTCGACTTCCAGTATAGGGGGATTAAAGTTTTCGCTGCCGTTAATAAGTGCCTGGTGAGTGACTTTTTATAATTGCTAATTGATAAGTGATTTACATGAAGGAGACATGCTGCAGCATCTAGTGATATGTTTGTATCCGTGATCGATTTGGTCCAGAGTATAACTTGGGACCAGTAGTCAAGAATTGGGGGGCAGAACCACCAGATGTGTGCTAGAGAGCCCGTATCTCTATTGCAACGCCAGCAGATGTCTGAGGCAGAAGGGGACCACTTCTTTATTTGCATAGGAGTTACATACCAGTGTGTGAGAAGTTTGTATGATACTTCCTGGAAGCGTGTACTTAAAGAGCATTTGTGCGCGAACACATTAGCTTTCAGCCATTGGTCATCAGTTAGTTGAATGTGTAATTATTTTTCCCACAGAGTTTTATGTCTAGTTTGTGGTTGTTTGTTGGATGGGTAAAGCCAAGAATAGGCTAATGAAGTTGTTTTAAGAATCGGGGAACCTGCTAGGCATATTTCTTTATCGTACATCACGGGACACAGAGCGCATAGTCATTACATATGGGTTATATGGGTACCTTCAGGTGTGGACACTGGTGTAATCAACTTCACAGGAAGTTCCTCCCTATATAACCCCCTCCCACTGAGAGTGCTTTAGTTTTTTCGCCAGTGTCTTAGGTGTTGGTCACGTCTAGCTGTCCCTCGGAGGTCTCGGGACCCAGGATAGCTAGCCGGATCCGTCCGAAGTGCTTCAAAGCCAAGGTGTACGGTACCCGGGCCCTGCTGGAGTGGGGTTTTGCCTATAATGCCTCTCCTTGGAGGGCTGGATTCTGGGCTCCAGTGCCTTGGTCTCTTCCAGGACTAAACGCTACTGATGCCAGGATGCTATATAGCTCCAGGGGTGTGGGTTCCTTAAACACAGGACCCCGGTCCCTGAAGGTCCGAGACAATACCCACGGAGATGGGGGAAGATTGGGCCTCTTGCAGTTTGCAATACCCTGCGGCGTGGAGCAGGTAAGAGGGAACCTGCGGGACTTGGTTCGACAGTAGGTATCCCCCTGGGGGTTCTGGGTTGGCTAACAGTATGCTTGTGCATCAGCCATTATCTCCACTATGTCTGTGTGGGCAGGATGGGATACTAATGTTTACCCAGATAACATGTAGATATATGTATACTTGTGTAAGATATATATTTGCTACTCACCCCAGGTCTGCCTGTTAGCATTGATACTGCAACCCCACATGTTTTAAAGAGGAAATTGCTGGTGAAAACTCCTGTTTCCCAAGGCGTCTTCCAGGACAGCCCTTGAGAGATGGAGCTCCTCCCTGGACAGGAAACACATCACCTCCAGCTCTTTAAAAGGCGGTCCCTCAGGCATCTGGTCAGTTTTATGTGTTTCCTCAGTCGGAGGAGACATGTTGCCTAATGAGGAACCGTCTTTCCAGAGGAATGGATTTGGGAGAGTGTCCATCTCCAAAGGGCTGAGGGAAGACAGCTGGGCTGGGCCTTCTCTCACCTATTGAATCTCTCCGTTTTCTGGCCGCGGGTTCCCTCCGACTGGGTCTGGAGTTCCCCGTTTCCTTCTTCCCTCCGGTGCCCGGCGAGGGAGTAGGCAGTGATGGCATGCATGGGCAGCGGTGTCAGCAGCAAGAGAACGCTCTCCTCGTGGAGGACGCCGTGACCCGAAAGTCGCTGGGCGTAGCTTCCGGGTCGGGATGCGCGTCATCACTGTGCGCCGGAAGCTATGGTTCCGGTTTCTGGCGCGGGAAGTTTGGAAGGCCGAGCCGGCGTGTATAAGGGCAGCTAGCGTGGCTGAACGCTGCCCGCATACCAGATCAGGATGGACGCTGTACACGTGCCAGGGGAGTCCAGCGCCGGCTCTTCACAGGTAGGCTGGCTGTGCCAGAGCCTTTTTTCCTGTGTTTCACCTATGTAAAAGGGGAGCTAATAGGATGTGTACCTATGTTTAGCTCAGTGGGCGCCTTAAAGATGGCTTGTTTTCTAAAAAGAGATCCCTCTCTCTCTCTTTGTAATGCTCTCATGTAATGCTCTCATGTAATGCTAGACTTGCTTCAGGTTATACCAAAAGCCTGTGTGGACCCTGTATTACAACTGTGATAAGCAGTGAGGAGGATTCCCCGCTTAACAAATTTTTAGGCTCTTTCAAAGAGGAAATGAAAGCAACTTTTCAATCCTTTAGGAAACTTATTGCGGACTCGCAAATTTCAACTCCGGCCATCACACAAGAGGTGCCCACCTCTCCCATTCCGGTAGCGCCAGGGACAGGTGATCCTGTGGATAATGAGGAGACTTCCCTTAGAATTCCTGATTCAGATTCCTCCCACTCAGATTCTGGGCAGGAAGATGATCAGCGTGACTCCCGCACACCCACTAGATTCAAGCTCTCTCAGGAGGAGGTAGATGAATTAATTGGGGCCATTCATGAAACGTTGGAGATGAAGGAAGAAAAGACTTCTCTCTCACGGCATGATAAAATGTATCAGGGGTTAAGCAAGAAAAAGCAAAAAGTTTTTCCAGTGCACAAGCTGGTTTCAGACTTGGTGCTTAAAGAATGGGAGGAGCCTGACAAAAGGCCTTTCTTTTCTAGCGGTTTAAAAAGAAGGTTTCCTTTTGATGAAGACCCTAAGGAGGTCTGGAATCAGTCCCCTAAACTGGATGCCCCCCTATCAAAAGTATCAAAGCACTCAGACCTGGTGTTTGAGGACATGGGACATTTAGCAGATCCCATGGACAAGCGGGGAGATGTTATCCTCAAAAGATCCTGGGACGCAGCCATGGCTAATCTTAAGCCAGCCCTGGCAACTACATGTGTAGCGCGTAATTTAGAGTTTTGGCTCAAACAGCTACAGGAACACCTGACAGCGGGTACTCCTAGAGAGGATTTATTGAAATCTCTTCCAATGCTGTTTAAGGCAGTCGGTTTTATCGCAGATGCTTCGGCAGAATCGGTAAAGCTTTCAGCCAGGTCAGCTTCACTATCAGTCGCAGCGAGGAGAACTCTTTGGCTCAAAACTTGGCCAGGAGACACCACATCTAAATTACGTCTTTGTAGCGTTCCTTTCTCAGGTAACCTTTTATTTGGCACTCCGCTAGATGAAGCATTAGAACGCACGGCGGATAAAAAGAGGACTTTTCCTGAAAAGAAAAAGCCTTTTAATAGGAAGTTTTTTCGTTCCTTTAAGGGGCAAAAGAAGACTCAAGAGAAAGGCAAGCCAAATAGACCCTGGGGGGCGCAAGGAGGAAAGCAAAAAGCAAAAGTGCTCTTTAACCCTCCTGACAAAAACCCCAAATCTCAATGAGGCCAGGATCCAGGTGGGAGGAAGATTGGGGGATTTCCTTCCACAATGGATAAAGTTGACCTCCAACAACTTTGTCAGGGGAGTCATAGGAAAGGGTTATTCCCTGGAGTTCAGTCAGTTGCCACCAACAAGATTCTTGGTTACACAGCTGGCAAAGGACCCGGTAAAGGCACAGGCACTACAACTTCTCATAGGAGAATTTGTAGATCAAAAAGTCCTAATACCAGTTCCCAAACAAGAAGAAGGCCAGGGTTTTTACTCGCACGTCTTTCTGGTACGAAAACCATCAGGGATGTATCGCCTGATTTTCAACCTAAAACCACTGAATACAGTCATTCGATACAAAAAATTCCGGATGGAATCCATTTATTCTGTCAAGAATTTACTTCAGAAAAACTGCTTCATGGCAAAGATAGATCTGAAGGATGCCTACCTCCACATTCCTATCAGACTAAGCTCCCAAAGGTTCCTTCGCATAGCTGTCCGGATAGGGGAAAAGATTTTCCACTATCAGAGCCAAGCCCTCCCCTTTGGTCTCTCCTCGTCTCCGAGGATCTTTACCAAAATCCTTGCGGAAACGTTGGCCCCTCTAAGACTCCAAGGAATAACAGTTGTCCCCTACTTGGACGACCTGTTGTTCCTGGCACCCACAAAACAAAAGCTACTCGAGGACCTAGTGGTCGTTCAGCAGTGGTTGACTCAGTTAGGCTGGATAGTCAACAGGGAAAAGTCAATCCTCATTCCCACACAGGAAATCCTGTTCCTGGGCTACATAGTAGATTCTACAGAGCAAAGGACCTTTCTCCCACAAGAAAAAATCGATCACCTAAATCAACGAGTAGCTCGGTTGCAGACAAATCTCCCTGTCACAGTAAGGGAGATAATGTCAGTCTTAGGCCTCATGACAGCCTCCATCCCAGCAGTCAGATGGGCCAGGTTCCACCAAAGGCCACTCCAGTCTTTTCTCCTTCAAAATCTCGCAGGAAAAGACTTGGAGGAGAAGATATACCTGCCAGAAAAAACAAAGCAGGCTCTCTGGTGGTGGAGAGACCAAAACCACCTGAACAAAGGTCTACTGTGGAACCCACCTGTGACACGCATCTTGACCACGGACGCCAGCAACCAAGGTTGGGGAGCCCACCTAGAAGGTCAGTTGGCACAGGGCACCTGGAATCATCTAGAAAAGAAACGCTCCTCAAATTATCGGGAGTTAAAAGCCGTAGCCAAAGGGATCGCAGCGTTCCAGGGTCGGCTCAAGCATCAACATCTACAGATCAGGTCGGACAATACAACTACTGTAGCGTATTTGAACAAACAAGGAGGGACCAGGAATCCCGCCCTGATGGGCATAGCAAAAGAAGTCTTTCTATGGGCAGAAGAGAATCTCGAGTCACTTTCAGCTGTCCATCTCAAGGGTACGCAAAACAGTCTAGCCGATTTTTTGAGCAGACAATCAGTCTCTCAAGAAGAATGGTCTCTGGATCCGACAGTCTTTGCCAAGATAGTGTCCAAATGGGGTCTTCCGGAGGTCGACTTGTTCGCCAACAGGAGGAATACCAAGCTTCCAGAGTTTTTCTCACTGAACCCCAGGGATCGGCCGGTGGCAGTCGATGCCCTTCAAAGCGCATGGTCATTCTCCCTGACATATGCTTTCCCACCTCTGCACCTCTTACCGAAGGTCCTGGCCAAGTACAGGATGGAGAAGACTTCCCTTATCCTGATAGCCCCTTTTTGGCCAAAAAGGGCGTGGTTTTCGCTTCTACTAGCGTTAGCGGATCGTCCACCATGGATGTTGCCGTGCAGTCAAGATCTGTTGACTCGAGGTCCGGTACGGCACCCCAATCCGGCCTTTCTGAATCTAGCGGCCTGGTTTCTGAAATAGACATCCTGAAGTCTAAGGGTCTATCAGATAGAGTGATCAGAACTCTGTTACAGAGTCGCAAACCAGTTACCAGAGCGATTTATCTGAAACACTGGAAAAAATTCAATCTCTGGCTAAAAGAGAATGGAAAGAGGGAACATGATTCCCCAACGATTTTGGAGTTCTTACAAGAAGGCATCGACAAGAAACTGGCCTTAAGCACGATTAAGGTTCAAATTGCTGCCCTTTCAGTTTATGTTCAGCGCCCCCTACAAGAAGACCCGCTTATTAGTCGATTTTGCAAAGCAATTGCCAAACAACGCCCGGCCCCATGCCGTAAGATCCCGACGTGGGACCTATCTCTGGTGTTGAAAGCAATCATTAAAGAGCCTTTTGAGCCGATATCAGAGGCATCCTTAAAGCTGGTTACTTTAAAGACAATTTTTTTGATCGCTATGACTTCTGCCCGCAGAATCAGCGAACATCAGGCTCTCTCAATTAGAGATCCGTACATGCAAATTTTGGAGGATAAGGTTATTCTAAAGACAGATCAGTCCTTTGTGCCAAAAGTCGCCTCTGCTTTCCACAAGAGTCAGGACATTATACTTCCTTCTTTTTGCAATAAACCAAGAAATAGCAAAGAAGAACAGCTACACTGGCTGGACGTCAGAAGATGTCTTTTAGTCTATCTGGAAGCAACTAAAGGCTTTAGAAAATCAGATGCACTGTTTGTTCTTTTTTCTGGTAATCGAAAAGGAAAACAAGCTTCAAAAGGGACTCTAGCCAGGTGGATTAAATTGGCCATCTTGGAAGGGTATAAAGCCCTACACTTGGATCCTCCGCAAGGTTTGAAAGCTCACTCTACAAGGGCGTTAGCCACGTCCTGGGCAGAGAGAGCCGGCGCTACCCCGGAGCAAATATGTAAGGCCGCTACGTGGTCAAGCATGTCCACGTTCATTCGACATTACCGACTGGACGTCCTAAGTAGCCAAGATCAGGCCTTTGGGAGGAAAGTCCTGCAGGCGGTAGTCCCACCCTAATCTGGTGAGTTCTTGCTCATCCTCTCAAGGGCTGTCCTGGAAGACGCCTTGGGAAAATCAGAGTTAGTCTTACCGGAAACTCTGTTTCCAGGAGTCTTCCAGGACAGCACGTTCCCACCCTATGCTTTAAGGTAGGTATTTATGTGGGTATGTATATATGCATGGATAATATGTATGTATGTCATTAACTGTTTTTCAGCTCCGTCCTTCGGTTCTTGGATTAAAACTGACCAGATGCCTGAGGGACCGCCTTTTAAAGAGCTGGAGGTGATGTGTTTCCTGTCCAGGGAGGAGCTCCATCTCTCAAGGGCTGTCCTGGAAGACTCCTGGAAACAGAGTTTCCGGTAAGACTAACTCTGATTTTCTTAGGAAGCCCATGGGGACAGCTTCCTCTCTGTGTGTGCACTACAATAAGATTAGTGCTTACCTGGTGTCTGTTGGTGCTGCCTGGCGCTGGTCCGTGTTGTTTCCTCTGCTCTGCTTCCTCCATGTGGTTTTCAGTGTGGGGGGGTGCGCGCGCGTGTGCGCGCGTGCACGCCGCCTTTTATAGCGTCAGCGTGCGGGCCAGCAGCGTCAGGGTCTGTTTAAAGGAAAAACTTTTTTTCTCTGGCTGGTCTTTCCCTCCTGGAGGCAGAGGAAGAAAGGATACAGAGCGTGCAGCTGGGTCTTTTGGCCACAGTGACACCCAGTGGCGGTTTGTGGATCTTCAGGTCTAGGACTTAGTTCCACTATTGACCAGAAAAAAAAAAAAAAAAAAGTTTTTTTGCTTAAAGGGACTCAGCCTTAGATCCAGCAGTATCTGAGTCAACCTTGGACTCCGGCTAACGGGCATTGGTGTTGCAATACTCACAGGTTTTCCTCAGTATTGCCACCTCCCAGGTATTGCCACCTCCTAGCTACAACAGTCAGGTGTTGGCTAGAGGGGTGACTCAAGGTTGTGCAATGGCTCCAAAGGCATCAGGACCAGCCAAGGCTGCAAAAGGTGCCAAGAAACAAAAGGGGTCTCCATCGGGGTCAGAGGATTTGGGCCAGGCTTCAACGGCCCCACCCTCACCAGTTAGACCACCGAGTAGCATAGTACAAGAGCCATTGGGGATGCTGGGGGCAGAGGCGGCCCCCGATCCACCCATTCCCGTTTACGTAACGGAAGAAATGCTAGCGACCACCCTGGGTGGGCTAGAGAAAAGGTTAACTGCTTTGTTTGCCCGCCCTTTGCCAAGTAGCAAACGGGCTAGATCCCCCTCACCTAGTTTGGTGTTTTCAGATGCGGAGGTCTCCTCTTCGGAGGAACGGGACCCACAAGGGGATCAAGCAGACCCAAGTCCCGAAGGTTCAGACATGGAGGGTCCACTGTAGATGAATATTTTTCGGCCTCTCAAGCGGAGAGCCTGTGGATCCAGTCTTTGACCGATATAGTTCGCACTGCTTTTAAACTTCCAGTGCTAGAACTAGTAGCCCCTGTGGTATCCTCATTGGGTTCTTTAAAGGCTCCATTAACTTGTGTGTCTTTTCCGATTCACCCCCTTCTGCGGAGCGTGATTTACCAGGAGTGGGCTCGACCTGATAGGATCTTTATCCCTCCTAAGAGGTTCTCTATTCTCTATCCTATGGAAGAGGAATTTTGAAAGAAATGGGCACTCCCCACAGTGGACGCGGCCATTTCCTGCGTGAATAAATCCCTGACCTGTCCGGTTGAAAATGTCCAGTTGTTCAAGGATCCGGTCGACAAAAAATTAGAGACCCTACTGAAGGCTTCTTTCACCACAGTAGGTGCCATGGTTCAGCCAGTGGTGGCAGCCATTGGCGTTTGTCAGGCCTTAAAGGATCAGGCAAAACAGATGTTAAAGGACATGCCGGCTCAGCAAACTCGTGAATTAGCAGATTTCCCTAGGGCTCTCTGCTTTGCAGTAGATGCTATTAAGGACTCCATCCAACAGGCATCCCGGTTATCTCTGCTGGTGGTTCACATGCGTCGTCTTCGTGGCTAAAGAACTGGTCAGCAGAGGCACCCTGCAAAAAGCTTTTAGCAGGGTTTCCCTTTCATGGGGGAAGACTATTCGGTGAAGACCTAGATAAATATATCCAAACCATATCAAGTGGTAAATGTTCTTCCTTACCGGTCAAGGAAAGACCGCGTGGGCCCGCGTTTAAACGACAGGCCTTTCCAGGCTCGGCCCCTTCGACTTCCCGTCAGTATCGACGGCCTCCCGGGCGTTCAGCAGTTAATAGCCGCCCACAGGGACAAGCCGCGGCAAACAAGAGGCCCTGGTCTCGCAAGCCGGCTAAACCAGTCATCAAGTCGGATTCATGAAGGGGCGCCCCCACTCTCTTGGGTGGGGGGAAGACTTCCGTTTTTCTCCGAAGTCTGGAAGGCCAGAATTCCCGACTCTTCGGTTCGGTCCGTGGTAGCCACAGGCTACAAACTAGAGTTTCGAGAAATCCCCCCTCCTCATTTTCAGGGGTCAAGTCTTCCAAGCGACCCGTTAAAGAGGGCCTCTCTCGTAAAGGCGTTGGATCGCCTCTGGCTCCAAGGAGTAATTGTAGTACCAACCCAAGAAAGGGGTCTGGGATTCTACTCCAACCTTTTTATTATACCAAAACCCAATGACGACGTCAGGCCTATCCTAGACCTCAAACGACTAAATCGCTTTCTAAAGATTCAGACCTTTCGTATGGATTCCATACGTTCAGTGACAGCCAGCCTGCATCAAGGCGACTTTCTAGCATCTATAGACATAAAGGATGCATATCTGCATGTGCCGATCTACCCAGCACATCACAGGTTTCTTCGTTTTATGATAGATCAAAGTCATTTCCAGTTCGTAGCCCTCCCTTTCGGGTTGGCAACAGCTCCGCGGGTATTCACAAAGGTGTTAGCCCCGGTGCTAGCCGTCCTAAGGACAGAAGGCATTTTGGTCCTGGCATACCTGGACGATCTCCTGGTTATCGACAGATCAGCTTCCAACCTCAATCATGCAGTAGTCCGCACAGTTCGGCATCTACAAGAATTCGGGTGGGTTGTGAACCAAGGAAAATCGAGGTTGCAACCCACAAGACAGTTGGAATATCTAGGCCTTCGGTTAGATACAGAATGCCAGAGGATATTTTTACCTCAAGAAAAGATCAGGTCATTGACTCAAACAATTCAAATAGTCCTAGGCAAAAAGAGGCCGACTATTCGCCTATGCATGCGACTGCTGGAAAAGATGGTAGCCGCCTTCGAAGCAGTGCCCTATGCCCAGATCCATACCAGAGTTCTCCAGGCAGCTATTCTCTCTGCTTGGAACAGGTCCATACAGGCATTAGACCATCCATTAGGTCTTTCCCCAGGAGTCAGGCGCAGCCTGTACTGGTGGCTGGTCCCTCAAAAATTGTCAAAAGGGAAAACCTTTTGCCCCATCACGTGGAAAATAGTAACCACAGATACCAGCCTAACAGGTTGGGGGGCAATCTTAGGAAAACGGACCCAGCAGGGACAGTGGTCAGAGGCAGCAAGTCTGCTTCCCATCAATGTCCTAGAGATCAGAGCTGCTCGGTTGGCCCTGGTCGCCTGGACTCTCCCCCTGCAGGGTCTGCCAGTAAGGATACAGTCCGACAATGCCACAGCGGTGGCATACATAAACCACCAGGGGGGCACAAGGAGCCTAGCGGCTCAAAGGGAAGTAAACCTGATTTTCTCATGGGCCGAAGCCCATGTACCCTGCATCTCAGCAGTGTTCATCCCAGGGATAGACAATTCTCAAGCAGATTTTTTGAGTCGTCAACAGTTACTCCCGGGAGAGTGGTCTCTTCACCCCCAGGTATTCCAAGAGATTTGCCAAAGATTCGGAGTTCCCGAGGTGGACATCATGGCAACACGATTCAACAAGAAATTGGACAAATTCGTATCCCGAGCCAGGGACCCCTCGGCCTACGGGACCGATGCGTTGGTTTGCCCCTGGCACCAGTTTTCTCTCCTGTATGCGTTCCCTCCACTACAGATGATTCCCCGCCTTCTACGAAGGATCAGGGTGGAGCGCAGGCCGGTGATCCTGGTGGCCCCAGCCTGGCCCAGAAGGGCTTGGTACGCACTCATCGTGAGGATGTCAGTAGGGGCACCGTGGCCACTCCCCCTGCGCCCAGATCTGCTGTCTCAGGGCCCGATCTACCACCCTGCTTCACAGCAGCTAAATTTGATGGCTTGGCGGCTGAATCCCTAATTCTTAAGGGCAGAGGCCTCTCAGCCCAGGTCGTATCTACGTTAATTCAGGCTAGAAAGCCAGTCTCTAGAAATATCTATTACAGAGTCTGGAGGACCTATGTGGAGTGGTGCGAGTCTCAAGGAGGGCATCCTCGCAAGTTTTTATTGACAGGATCTTGCGATTCCTCCAGGTTGGCGTTGACAAGGGGTTGGCTCTTAGTACTCTAAAGGGGCAGGTGTCTGCCTTATCGATATGGTTTCAAAGGCCTTTGGCCACGCATTCGCTTGTGAAACCCTTCTTACAGGGGGTCTTGCATGTGAATCCCCCTATTAGAGCTCCCCTCGGCCCCTGGAATTTAAATCGGGTCTTGTCAGCTTTACAAAAGCAGCCGTTTGAACCTCTGACAGAAATCCCTCTTGTGCTGCTAACCCGAAAGTTGGTTTTCTTGGTGGCTATGGCTTCGGCCAGAAGGGTCTCCGAGCTGGCAGCCTTGTCTTGCAGGAAACCGTACCTGATTCTGCATAAGGACAGAGTGGTTCTGCGGCCTCAACCTTCTTTCCTTCCTAAGGTCATATCCAGTTTTCACTTGAATCAGGACCTAGTCCTACCATCCTTCTTTCCTACTCCCCAGTCCAGAGAGGAAAGACTGCTTCATACTTTGGACGTGGTTCGAGCCATGAGGGTTTATCTCAAGGCTACAGAGAAGATTCGGAAAACAGATGTGCTTTTCGTTCTTCCGGATGGCCCCAAGAAGGGTCAGCCGGCTGCCAAGTCTTCCTTGGCTAGGTGGATTAAGCGGCTGATTTTTCAGGCCTATGGTCTGAAGCGCGTTCCACCTCCCTTATCAGTTAAAGCCCATTCTACGAGGGCCATGAGTGCCTCTTGGGCGGCACACCATCAGATCTCTATGGCACAGGTTTGCAAAGCGGCAACCTGGTCTTCCGTACATACGTTTACTAAATTTTATAAGTTGGACGTCGCAAAGGCTACGGATGCAGCATTTGGGCAGGCGGTCCTACGGGCAGCAGTATAGAATCCTCTGGCCCGGTTCACGCCCCCTTTTTTTCTGTTGGTGGAGCTATTTTACCTCCTGATAATGTTTTTGTTTGGCTATTTTTGGCCTTACGGTCTCCCTCCCTTCATGGAGCATTGCTTTGGGACATCCCATATGTAATGACTATGCGCTCTGTGTCCCGTGATGTACGATAAAGAAAAAAGGATTTTTAATAACAGCTTACCTGTAAAATCCTTTTCTTGAAGTACATCACGGGACACAGAGCTCCCACCCCTCTTTTGGGGAACATTGTGTAACCT
Organism: Rana kukunoris; assembly: GCA_029574335.1. Lineage (NCBI taxonomy): Eukaryota > Metazoa > Chordata > Amphibia > Anura > Ranidae > Rana > Rana kukunoris. Next base: position 75,284 of record JAJQKJ010000269.1, on the reverse strand, counting down.
CAGAGAAATTGCTTGCTACAAAACTAAAGCACTCTCAGTGGGAGGGGGTTATATAGGGAGGAACTTCCTGTGAAGTTGATTACACCAGTGTCCACACCTGAAGGTACCCATATAACCCATATGTAATGACTATGCGCTCTGTGTCCCGTGATGTACTTCAAGAAAAGGATTTTACAGGTAAGCTGTTATTAAAAATCCTTTTTTTCTCAAGTTGGTAGGGGTCCTACAATATTCCGATTTGTGTTTACTATTTAATAGGAAATTTTGTGTTTGGAGATAAAACCAGAATCCGGGGAATGTTTCACCCAGCTCTGATTTTAGCGTGTGAAGAGTTTTGATTTTGTTTCCTAAGAAGCATTGCATGGCTAAAAGTTTTGGTGTGGCCAGGGGGGAGTTAGGGAATTTTATGCCCAAGCCAGGGGGGAAATCCGGGTTGTCTGTAATTGGGGTTAGTGGGCCTGGTACTGAGGCTAGGCCATAGGACGAGACTGCTCCATGCCAAACTGCTAATGTAGCGGCTACAAGTGGATGTGGTATTCCAGTAGTCCGTTTTGAACTTGTGGACCAAGGCAAAAAGGTGATGGAATTCGTGTGACTGGTCGTTTCCAGACTGACCCAGTCTTTGGTAGAGGTGTGACAGTGCCAGTCTATGATTCTCGTGATGTGGGCGGCCACATAGTATTTTCTGAAGTCAGGAAGACCTATACCCCCCCTAAGTTTAGGGAGAGTAAGGTGTGAGAAGCCGAGTCTCGATTTCTTGCCTGTCCATAAAAACTTCAATTGTAAGCTTCGGAGCTTAGTAAAAAAGGAGGAATGTAGTTTAATTGGCAGGGCGTTAAAATAGTAGAGCAGTCTCGGTAAGACCGTCATTTTTAGTATTGATGCCCTCCCAAACCACGAGAACCACTTGGGGGACCATCTCTGTAAGTCTTTGGTAATGGATTGTAGGAGCGGTGTGAAATTAGCAGCAAAATATACTGTCTATCGTCGGTGTCAGTCTGATTCCTAAATACTTAAGATTCTTTTGTTCCCATTTGAAATTGAGATTACTTTTCAAGAGTTCGTATTCAGTGGGTTTAAGGGATAGGTTGAGGGCTTCTGACTTGCTGTTATTAATTTTAAAATTGGAAATGTAACTAAAGGAAGTAAAGATTTTAACCAGATTGGGTATGGAAATATGGGGTCTAGAAATAAAAAAGAGTAGGTCGTCTGCATAGGCGGCAACTTTAAATTCTCTGTTTTGTATAGGAAAACCTCTTACATCTCTTGAGTTGTTTATTGACCTAATCAGGGGTTCCAGGGATAGGATAAACAAAAGTGGGGAAAGTGGGCATCCCTGGCGAGTGCCATTCGTAATTTTAACAGGGTCCGAGAGAGTATTGTTTACTTTGACTAGGGCGTGGGGGTTGGTGTATAGGGCACCTATCCAGCCTAGCATATTTTCCCCTAGTCCTATATGTGAGCATGTAGCCATTATATAATCCCAGGATACTCTGTCAAAGGCCTTCTCCGCATCAGTTGACAGGAGAAGGCCCTCGATTCTCATTTGTTTGGCATAGTGGATCAAGCTCAGAGCTTTAGCAATGTTGTCCCTTGCCTCGCGCCCCGGCATAAATCCCACTTGTTCTGGGCCAATCACTTGTGTAAGGAGTGGTTTTAGTCTATTGGCTAGGATCTTGGCTAGGAGTTTTATATCAGTGTTTAGTAGTGAGATTGGCCTGTAATTGGCACACTCAGTAGGGTCCTTTTCCGGCTTAGGGATAACGGCAATGTGCGCCATAAGTAACGTTCTAGAATTATGTTCATTTTTGGCCAAAAAGTTTAGAGCTTTGAGCAAGGGGGAGGAAAGTATATGTAAATAGGTCTTATAATACTGCGAGGTATATCCATCAGGGCCGGGACTTTTACTTGCTTTCAGTGATTTTACCGCTTCTTGTAATTCAGTTAATGAAATGGGGTTTTCTAGAAGTGCCGCATCTTCTGATTGGAGAGGGGGGAGTTTACTGTTACGTAAGAATTCCTGGATGGTGACAGCTCTTGGGGCCGTGATATGGGCCGGTTTGTGTTGTGGAGGCAGGTTATATAGCTGTGAGTAAAATTCACGGAAACGTTTTGCAATTTGTTCTGGGTCATGTTCTAGGGAACCCTGCTTGTTTCTGATGGCTAAAACTCGGTTCGACACTGAGGCATCTTTGAGTGCCTTGGCTAGATACCTCCCACTCTTATCACCATGCTCATAGAAAATGTGTCTTTTAAAAAATAGTGATTTCTGTGTCTGTAGGTGAAGTATTTGGGATAAGGCCTTCCGTTTTTCGGCGAGTTCCGTTTCTACCTTGACTGAGAGTTTTTTTTTATGTTGTTGCTCTAATTGGGCTATCTTATTGGATAATGTTAGTATTTCCTTATCTCTCTCCCTCTTTCTAGTGGCTCCCCATCTGATCAGTTTACCTCTAATGACCGTCTTGTGTGCTTCCCAATTGTTCAGTGGGTTTGTGTCCTTGTTGTCAATGAAAAAAGGTCGTGATGGAATCATGGATGTCATCAAGTATTGTCTGATCAGTCAGAAGGGCAGCGTTCAGTCTCCAGTTGAAACCTCTAGTTTTGGGGGGTCCATTCTTAAGTGTTACGGCTACTGGGGCGTGATCCGAAAGCGAAATGATCCCAATTTCGGCTCTGGCCAGTGTGGGAAGGTCACGTTGGGACATAAAAATCAAGTCAAGTCGGGAGTACCGCTTGTGTGGGGCGGAGTAGAAGAAGTCCTTCTCTGTGGGATGAGTGGACCTCCACGTGTCTACTAAGGATAGAGAGTGAAGCAAGGCTTTTATTTTCTTTAGGATTTTGTAGGTGACATAAGTGTGGCCAGTCGAGGTGTCCTGTAGGGGTGAGAGGGGTACATTGAAGTCACCTCCCATTAGAATACAACCCTCAGCAAACCTTTCTAGTTCGTTTATGATTTTCCTACAGAAAGTCACATGGTTTCTGTTGGGAAAGTACACGTTGGCGAGGGTGCTAGGAGTGCCTTCCCAGGTACCTTTAAGAAAAATATACCTGCCTTCCTGGTCTAATATGCTTTGTTTAAGCTCGAACAGGGCATGTTTGTTAATTAGTATTGATACTCCTTTTGTTTTGGCGTTGGGATTAGTAGCATGGTGTACTCTTGTGTAGAGGTTGTCTGTTATTTTAGGGACGTTCTAAACTTTGAAGTGGGTTTCCTGGATGAAGACCAAAAGAGGCTTTGTTTTTCTTAGTTCTCTAAGAAATTTGGAACGCTTCTCAGGGATATTGAGCCCATTTATGTTATGCGAAACCAGTGTGGGGGTTTTGCCTAGAAATGAATACGCCATCTGCGATCTTGGAGGGGGGAGATCGGAATGTCGGTTTGCACAGGGGTGAGCACAAGCGGGGGGAGGGGATGTGGGGAGGGAGGGGTGTGGGAGGAGGAAGGGGGAGGGCGGGGGGAGGAGGTAGTGTTGATGAGGTGAGTTAAAACAAACCTACCAGCACTTTCGCGAGTCTTAGCCCTGAGTTTGAACCTGGGTAGTAGGGCTTGGGGACACTTTTATCCTGAACGGAAGTGTCAGAATTGACTCTGGTGGGGGAGTGGGAAGCCTTTTTGTGGATATCAATCCCGAATAGTTACCGAAGTGGGGAGGTAAGGAGATTGAAATATAAAAACATCAGTGTTGTCCGGGGATGGACAAGAAGTTTTAAGTAGTAAATATGTTAGTCTAAACCAATTTCCAACGTGGAAAGTTTGAAATCTAGGGATACACTAATTGCTCTAACAGCATTTATGCATTCTATACAGAAGGTGTTACATCAAGAACTGAAGTGTAGTGTAAAAACTTGTGTTACAGCGATGTGGTTAAATATAAACATGTACATCTACAGTGGTGTTCCCCAACTCCAGGATCCCTCAGGGTCTGAGTATGGCCTAGAGCGAGCATTCATGCATGCTTATTGTTAGCTTCTAGGCCACTTGTCCTGAGCTGGGTCTAGAGGTAAAGGTACTAGAGGATCCAGAACGTGCCTTGTCACAAAACCGTACAGGATAGCGGGTATGTTACTTACGGTTTTAGCAAAAGGATGTTTTCCCAGTAATTCCCGCGTCCTGTATGGCAGTGGGTGGAGGGCGGCGTGGTGTATAGGCTGCACATAGTCACCTGGACAGAAACGTATAACTGATCTCACCTATGACAGTGTAAAGTGAACACATGGGATAAAGAGAAGTAGAATCAGTTATATACAATATAGTAAGTTAGTAAGTTAACGTGATCTCATTTCAGGCAGATGAGGTGTGCGAGCCTCCTGGAGTTACTACAATGCTACAGAATGTACAGTGTATGCCTCCGGTCTTTTATCTAGGTCAACTCGGTCTGTAGGTTCTGTCGCTGTAAGTGTCCAACGGTGCTGTACCGTGGACAAGCGGAGTTCCGCTGGGATGTTCTCCACTAGGGTGAATCTGATTCAGGAAATCCTTTCCAGGTTATAGTACTGTTCATCCCTGTCCAGGCAAGACGTGTGTAAAGGGAGAGCATAGCGCCAGTAATGGGGGTATTTGCCATGCATAATAAGTATAGAGGGTTTCTCCGTTACCACCCATCATGAGATGCAGACGTTGGGGATGAAGACCAGATATAAATCACATTATGGGCTGTCTTTTCGCTGTACACAAGTTGAGGGAGGCAGATGGATGTGGGTATCCTTCGGTGTGAAAAACAGGCTGTTGTTGTTTGCGATAGAGTAAGAGCATTGGATAGTCCATCATGTGAAGATATCGAGTGTGAGTATGGGGCCCTCTAGTGGAAGGAGTCAGTAAAGACCCAAACTATATTGTATGTCCAGAATAACCTGGATTTAGAAATGCAGAGGAGTTCAACAGTCACAAATCTCATTGTCATTGAGATTGCGTGTGAGGGCTGCATACAAAGGTTTCAGCAAGTAGCGTAAATAGGTAGGTGTAGCGACACTAGGCACGGGAGGCAACTTTAGAAGAGTGGCCTGGAGTTAGGGAACAGTGGGGACATACATTGTCGCTGTAACGACCGGAAAAATCATCGGGGCTCAAAAACAAAACAAACAGTCAAAAAAGAGTAGGATGCATAGTGTACAGTGTATCCCTGATGCACGGTTTAGCAGTTTACCTGGCCTCCTGCGCCCTGTATCCCTTGGATGCCGGCGACGCTTGGTATCCTCTGGATGTCTTCTTCCCGTACTTTCCTGCTCGGTATGGCGATTTGGAGGGCGAGGGGTCCTGCTGGAGCGGTTGATGGATAAAGGCCGGTGGGAGTAGAAATTCGGCGTACCAGTCTGGAAGCTCCACTGGCGCGATCTGCAGGCTTTCACAGAAGTGCTGTAGGTCATCCGGAACCCTAAGTAGGAACTGCTTTTGGTTAAAGGTGGCTTGCAGGGCAAATGGAAATTTCCAGCGATAGCTGATTTCCTTTGCCCTCAGTACTTCCAGCAAGGGTTTAAGGGCTCTCCTGTTTTTTAATGTAATCGGGGACAGGTCTTGGAAGAGCTGGATGTCGGCTCCATTGTAGACGGTCTGGTCGCCCATTCTGGCTTTCCGAAGGATTTCTTCCTTGAGGGGGTAGTTGGGGAGGCAACAGATTATGTCTCTGGGGGGTGCATCATTCGGGGTTCTAGGCCGCAACGCTCTGTGCGCTCTATCGAATTCAATGGGCGATGCCTCAGGTCTGTCTAGAAGGCCGTTGAAAATGGACGTCAGGGTGGGTTTGATATTGTCAGGGAGCACCGTTTCGGGGACCCCCGTACCCTAATATTGTTACGGCGCCCCCTGTTGTCTAAATCTTCCAGATGGCGATTGACCTCGATCAGTTGCTGTGAGTGTACTTCAGCAATGTCATCCAACCTTGTGAGAGCTCGATCCCTTCTCTTTCCCGCCCGTTCGTTGACTGTTATTTGCTCCGTCAGTCTGTGCAGCTCAGATTTTATGTCACTAAGGGCGCCCGAGAAGGAGTTTTTAATATCGGCTGCGATTTCCATCATAGTCGTATAGGTTAGTGGGCAATCTGGGTGGGCAGTACCTCTGTTGGAGTCCTCAGAAGCCGGGATGGATATCTCCTCATCATCCGTCTCATCTCCCCCGTTCATTCTGGGTACAGGCGCCATCTTGCTGACTTGAGGTCCGCCCGTGTACCGATATTTGTTTAGGTTAGCAGGTGTAGTTTTCCCTTTAGGTGTTCCCAATGATCTTGTCTGCCTGCTGGGGGTTCCCCCACCGAATCTGGTGTTCATAATCCACCGAAAACGGGTCGTTTTGTGTGTCTTTTCTTATCCCCGGACCGGAGCTCCTCTATCTAGCTGCCATCCACGTTGCTGGCCAAGCCACGCCCCCTATTGGGATTTTTCTTACCAAAAATATGTAGCAGGATACATATTGGCCAAAATTGATGAAGAAATTGTATTTTTTTTTATTTTTTTTACATGTGATATGTTTTACAGTGGAAAGTAAAACTGCAGAGGTGGACAAATGCCACCAAACAAAAGCTCTATTTATCTTGGTACAGCATTGCACGGCAGCGTAATTCTCAGCTAAAGTAACACCGTGCCTTATCGCAAAAATATTGCTTAGTCAGTTTTTTGCCAGGTTGCTTTAAAGGAGTTGTAAAGGCAGAAGTTTATTTTTTATGCATTAACATAAAATAAAACTTCTGTGTGCAGAAGCCCCCCTGATACTTACCAGAGCCCCCTCTTTATCCAGCGATGCTGCAGAAATGTCTCAGCTGCCCTGGACCCCCCTCCTCATTGGCTAAGATAGCAGTGTGGCGCAATTGGCTCCCGCTGCTGTTAATTAAAGCCAATTGGGAGAGAGAGGGGGTAGCTGGACCAACACCTCCATGTCTTAATTGAGCTATGACTCTGCTCGGGTGCCTCCATAGCAAGCTGTTTGCTGTGGGGGAACTCAACAGGAGGGAGGGGCCAGGACCACAAAAGTGGGATCTGGGCCAATCTGTGCAAAATCAACTTCATAGAGCAGGTAAGCATAACATGATGTTGTGTTTTTATTTTTTTTGTTTTGATTTCTAAATAAACAAGACTTTCTCCCTCGTCTTCCAGGACGGCACTGTGAGAGTAGACTGGCTCACCTGACAGGAAACACAATCAAAATGAGGTTTAAAAGGCCCCACCCCTCCCGTGTGCCTCAGTTCTGATTGTGTTTCCCTTTCAGCGAAACGTTTATTTTTTTCTTGTGACCTAAAGCCTGGGGCTGGTGGTCCCCCCCCCCCGGAGCCCGGACTGCAGGTACTGGGTGCCGTTGGGTCCGGTGTAGCTTGCTACCCCCCCGGGGGGGTTTCCCCTTCGTCTTAGTCCAGGGGGGAACAGGAGAAGACACAGACTCCCCTGGACGCCGGAGCCTCCTAGGAGGGCAGGGCTCTCCAGTGCTCCGAAGAGGCCACATCCTCTCTCCCCCCGCCTCGTTCCCTACCTTGGAGGTTGGGCTAGGGCCTTCCCCTTCCTGCTGGCTTCGTCCGGGGGTTTGCTGGACCGCATGGCGGGTAGTAAGGCGCCGCTTGAGCGGCGCCAGGAGCATCCGGGCGCCTGTTGATGACGCGCACGGCGCCGTGACGTCATTCCGCTCCCGCGCGGCAAGATGGCGGCCCCCACCGGACAAACACTGCAGGCGATCGGGGCGCACTATAAAGCAGCCAGGGAGATAGAGGGGCCTGGCGGCCTCAGAGCGTGTCCATGGAAGACCTTTCCTCGACACAAGACGCTACTATGGAGGAGGACCGTCGTTTTCCTATGGCTGCAGAGGAAACCACCAAGGGTGAGTCCTTCCTTTTTTGTAGGGGGGTTTTTGTCTCCAAAACAACCCCCCCCCCCCTCCCCTTCCCTAATCCTGTGATGAGGGCTAATGGGCATATGTTTCTCCCTGATATGTTTAGGTGAAGACCCTATTGCCCAGGGGGAGTCCAGCAGAGTGGCTAAGCCTCCTAAGCGTGTTAGGAGATGTGGCAATTGTAGTGACAAATTACCAGTTGAACATAACAAGCCATTCTGTTCTAAGTGCATCTGTAAACTAACAGGGAAAGAGACCTCACAGATTATGAAGCAATTTCTCTCGGTTCAGACCGAAATGCTATCCACCCTAAAGGAGTTTCAATCTTCCCTAAATAGAAAGGACATTGATTCTCCGGTTCCGGGCCCCTCCTCCCAGGAATCCTCTTCTGCCTCCCGTCTGTTTGTACCACTACAGACTCGTAGAGTGTACCCCTCGGATTCTGAGGAGTCCGAGTTAACCTTACGTAGTGAAACCCTGGTTGACAGCCAGGCGGAGGAGGAGGAAGAGGAGGAGGAGTATACCAGAACAGGAAAATATATGTTTCCTGCTGATGATATGGAGGGCCTTTTAGCAGCTGTTTATGCTACCGAGCATATTCAAGAACCAGCAGAGCAGGTCTCAGCCCAGGACAGGATGTACAGGGGTTTAATAAAGCCTCAAACCATGACCATTCCGGTCCATCAGTCACTAAAGGACATTATCCTCAGGGAATGGGCAGAACCTGAAAAAAGTTTACCAAGTTTCAAAACTTGGAAACGCCGCCTTCCCTTTAAAACAGAGGTAGTAGACACCTTTTTTAAGGTCCCTAAACTTGATGCCGCCTTGGCACAGGTCTCAAAACAGTCAGACCTTTCCTTTGAGGACACAGGCAGTTTAAAAGATGCCATGGATAGGTGTACCGACACTTCTCTCCGTAGAGCTTGGGAAGCCAATGCAGCCGCCCTTGGGCCTGCATTGGCCTCAGCCTGCGTGGCAAGAAATGCCGACGCTTGGACTTCCAAGCTTCTTGACCATATCCCCAATTCTTCCAAGACTAAGGAGATACGAGATTCCCTCCAGCTTATTAGCGGGGCAGTGGCCTACTTGGCAGACGCAGCAGTAGAAACCATTCGCGCCTCGGCCAAGACTGGGGCCCTTATTAATGCCTCTAGGAGGGCCATCTGGCTAAAGACCTGGAGGGGTGATATTGCCTCAAAACGCCGCCTATGTGCACTCCCTTTCAAGGGTTCCCTCTTGTTTGGGGAAGCCTTAGATCAGGCTTTGTCCAGGTCTTCCGAGAAGGGGAATAAGTTCCCTTCAAAACCCAAGCAGAGTAGGAAGCGGTCCTTTCGTCCCAACCAGAGAAAGATTCCGGCCCCGGACAAAAGACAGTCCGCCAGTCGACGTTGGGCCTTTGGTAAAGATAGACCAAAGGGGGGGATCCTTTTTTCCAGTCCCAAACCATCCGGAAAGGACACCAAGTGACGGGAAGGTGGGGGGCAGGCTCGCCAGGTTTCTTCCTGCCTGGGAAAACATAACCCAGAGCCCCCATGTACTGCAGATAATCAGGGAGGGTTACCACTTCGAGTTCAGAGAACCCCCCCCCCCCCCCCGACCTTTCTCCTCACCCACCTCCCAAGGGACTCCAACAAGGCCGTAGGCCTCTCCCAGAATATTGTGAGTCTGGCGGAACAGGGGGTCATAATCCCAGTCCCGCCAGACCAACAAGGTCAGGGAGTATACTCCCACATTTTTGTGGTTCCCAAGCCAGACGGCAAGTTCAGATTGATAATCAATCTGAGACCTCTGAACTCCCATCTCCTCTACAAAAGATTCCGGATGGAGAGTGTTCACAGCCTCAGGGGTCTTTTGTTAGAGGGCGTCTTCATGGCAACCATAGATTTGAGGGACGCCTACCTACATGTCCCGATTTTTTCGGGACATCAGAGGTTTCTGAGATTTGCCCTCGCCTCCGCACAGGGAATTCAGCACTGGCAGTTTGCTGCCCTCCCCTTTGGTCTGGCCTCCAGCCCAAGGGTATTTACGAAGATCTTGGCGGAGGTAATGGCTCATCTACATCTGAAGGGGATCTCCCTCGTCCCCTATCTAGACGACCTCCTGCTTTTCAGTCCAAGTCAGGATCAGCTCCTTTCGGACCTGACCGTCGTCATGACCACTCTGGAGACGCTTGGTTGGATAATCAACAAGCAAAAGTCCTCCCTTCTGCCAGAACAGCGGAAGGTATATCTGGGGGTTATCATAGATTCCCGAGAAAATAAGCTTTTTCTTCCCCAAGAAAAATTCCAGAGGCTTGTGACGACGATCGGGTCTTTAGTGGCTACAGAAAATCCCTCCCTCAGAGAGATCATGAAGCTGTTGGGCCGGATGACCGCTTGCATTCCAGCGGTCCCCTGGGCCCAACTACACGCAAGACCACTTCAGAGGTTCCTCCTCTCCGCCTGGAACGGAAAGGAGGACACTCTCGATTCCCGGGTCAGGGTTCCGATCCTAGTCAGGGACTCCCTAGAGTGGTGGCTTCACCACCAAAACCTCCTGAAGGGCCGTCCGTGGAGTCAGACCGACCCACTGAAGGTCACTACGGACGCCAGTGCTTGGGGTTGGGGAGCCCATGTACAAGAGCTACGGGCTCAGGGATCCTGGGATCATCATCTAAAGCGGACCTCCTCCAACTATCGAGAATTACTGGCAGTGGGAGAAGCTCTGAGGGCGTTCGAAGGGAGAATTCAGGACAAGGATGTCCTGGTCCTTTCCGACAATGCTACAACAGTCGCCTTTCTCAACAGACAGGGGGGCACCAGGTCCCAGTCTCTCCTGACACTCTCCCTGGAGATCCTGGGTTGGGCGGAACAGAGAGTACCCTCTATTCAGGCAATCCACATAAGGGGAGCCTCCAATCTGGAGGCCGACTTTCTGAGTCGTCAACCCATTTTTCAGGGGGAATGGGAATTATGCCAAGAAACCTTCGACTGGATCTGTCGGCGGTTCGGGGTTCCAGAGATAGATCTTTTTTCCTGCAGGAAAAACAGAAAAGTAAACAGATTCTTTTCCCTTGTACAGGGACCGGGTTCTCTAGGGGTGGATGCGCTGGCCCAGGACTGGAATTTCCGTCTGGCTTACGCTTTTCCCCCGCTGAATCTGATCCCAAGGGTCTTACAAAAGCTGGCCTCCATGGAGACAAAATTAATCCTAATAGCTCCTTGGTGGCCCCGGAGATCCTGTTTTCCCACTCTGAAGCTCTGGTCTCTAGCTCCCCCGCTTCCCCTTCCTCTCCGAGCGGATCTCCTGCGGCAGGGGCCGATCTCTCATGCGAACCCAGGTTTCTTCAGCCTGACGGCATGGCTATTGAGAGGCGGAACTTGCAGCGGAAGGGCTGCTCGGATAGAGTCATAGATACCCTACTGTCCAGCCACAAGAAGGTCACCAGACACATCTACGCAAAGGTCTGGACAGTCTTTTGGCGTTGGTGCACCACAAAGCGGATCTCTTCTCCCAAAACTCCCGACATCCTGGAGTTTCTTCAGGATGGCGTGGAACTAGGCTTAGCTACTAGAACTCTAAGAGTCCAATTGGCAGCGTTATCATATTTTTTTGAGAAGAGCCTCTCAGCGGAACCCCTCATCAAGAGGTTCCTGACAGCTAGGGACAGACTTTCTCCTATGCAGGTTTCCAGGGTCCCCTCAGGGGACCTCTCCCTGGTCCTGGAACAGCTGACTAAGGCACCATTTGAGCCTATAGACAGCATTTCTGTAAAGTTTCTTACGATAAAATTTACTTTTTTGTTAGCCATCACGTCTGCCAAGAGAGTTGGAGACTTGCATGCTTTTTCTATCAAAGAACCTTTTCTGCGGGTCTTTGAAGATAGGGTTATTTTGACTCAGGATCCTCTGTACCTTCCCAAGGTGGCAACCAGGTTCCATAGGTCTCAGGAAGTTATACTTCCTTCTTTTTGCGCAAATCCCAGCAATGAAAGGGAAGCTTCTTTCCATTGCCTGGATGTAAGACGCTGCCTTTTAGTTTACCTAGAGAGGGTTAGTGAGTTCAGATCTTCCCCTCACCTTTTAGTTAATTTCTCAGGGCAGAGAAAGGGCCAACAGGCAACTAAGGCTTCCATCTCCAGATGGATTAGGCAGGCTATCTCCTTGTCATATACACAGGCAGGTAAACCACTTCCTGTTATTAAGGCTCATTCCACGCGTTCTCTGGCAACCTCCTGGGCAGAAAGGGCAGGAGCTTCCATAGAGCAGATCTGTAGAGCGGCAACCTGGTCCAACCGGAATACGTTCATCAGACATTATAGAGTCGAACTACTGTCTCCTCAGGACCTGAGTTTTGGTAGGAAGGTCTTACAGACAGTGGTCCCGCCCTAAGGTAGGCCTGAAGATTACTTGCTTTTCTCTCACAGTGCCGTCCTGGAAGACGAGGGAGAAAGTACCAGTTACTTACCGGTAGCTGGATTTCTACGATGTCTTACAGGACGGCAGGCCTACTTCCCTCCCTTTTTTTACTTCTATCTATATTCCTCCTTTTTCTTGGTCTCTGTCTATACCGTGTTCTAAAGAGCGGTTACTTATCTTAAACTGAGGCACACGGGAGGGGTGGGGCCTTTTAAACCTCATTTTGATTGTGTTTCCTGTCAGGTGAGCCAGTCTACTCTCACAGTGCCGTCCTGTAAGACATCGTAGAAATCCAGCTACCGGTAAGTAACTGGTACTTTTCAATCACTTTGCCATAATTTGCAGGTTGAAGTTCATTCTTTTTAATCTGCAGATGAATGAACAGAATGATTCAAAAGTTAGAGGTCCAGCCTGGATGAAAAAAATAAGTCAGCAGTTACGAATATTGTAGTTGCTGACTTTTAATATTAGGGCACTTGCCTGTCCAGGGAGCTCGCTATGTTGGCACCTCAACCGATCTTCGGATCAACTCCCAGGCCCCATACACACGATCGGACATATCCGATGAAAACGGTCCGCGGACCATTTCCATCGGATATGTCCGATCGGGAGTTTGATCCGATGGCGTGTACACACCATCGGATCAAATTCCCCGCCGCCGGACGGCGCGGTGACGCGGCGGTGACGTTGACGCCGCCGCGTCACCGCCACGTCACCGCACCAGGAAGTAAAACACTTCCGCGCATGCGCCGAATCCATTCGGCGCGGCGGCGGTGGTGGGGGACGACATGTCTGCTGGTAAGTGTACTAACCAGCAGACATGTCGGGCGGACAGATTCCACCGGATGGATTTCAAAGCTTGCTTTGAAATCTGTCGGGTGGAGAAATCTGTCCGCTAGTCCATACACACGAGCGGAGATGTCTGCTAAAACGGTCCATCGGACCGTTTTCAGCGGACATATCCCCTCGTGTGTACGAGGCCCCAGAGAAGCGCGCTGTGCTTTCTAGTTGGAACGTGACAGGGAAGGGGGAGGAAGACGAAAACTCCGGCTGAAAGTGGGGAAGGGGACCAAAATCAGGTCAAAGTGGTCAGGTCGGGGATCAAAAAACAGGTCCCAGTTTCCCACCACCCCCCTCCCCCTAAAAGGGGCTAAAAGGTGCTTAATGTGACACTGTTGGGGGGAGAAAGCGTGTAAGCAGAAGTAAAAAAATGTTACTTTGTTTCTTTGTAGTCTGAGCAGTGTTTGTAAACGTTGATTCCGACTGCTTTTTTGACAACTACAGTTGCCGAAACCTTCTCTGAATATAAAGTAATGCCGTGTTCTGTCGCATAGTGCATCTCGTCGCATACTGCCTACTGTTGATCAATTGGCGTGACGTCAAAACTGCGCATGCGAATATCGTCGGGGGCATTCTCAGACTATGCTCAAAGCGCGGAGGGAGAATCTAAATGTCAGATTCTGCCTTGCTGTCTCTGCGCATGTGCAAGACTTGACTCCGTCCTGCGACACGCCTTAATCCACCCAACAACAATTGTTTTCCGCCTGTGACCCCACCAATGACCTCAAATTTCGTACATGCGCACAGATAGCGAGGCACGATGGGAAAACCTGATTCTCACTTTGCAGATTGACAACCTTGTGAAGACTTGCAGAAAACGTTTGACCTCTGTCATTGCCAGCAAAGGATATACAGTGGGGCAAAAAAGTATTTAGTTAGCCACCAATTGTGCAAGTTCTCCCACTTAAAAAGATGAGGCCTGTAATTGTCGTCATAGGTATACCTCAACTATGAGAGACAAAACGTGGAAACAAATCCAGACAATCGCATTTTCTGTAAGTCTTCACAAGGTTGTCACACACTGTTACTGGTATGTTGGTCCATTCCTTCATGCAGATCTCCTCTAGAGCAGTCATGTTTTCGGGCTGTCGCTGGGCAACATGCACTTTTAACTCCCTCCAAAGATTATCTATGGGGTTGAGATCTGGAGACTGGCTAGGCAACTCCAGGACCTTGAAATGCTTCTTATGAAGCCACTCCTTCATTGCCCAGGCAGTGTGATTGGGATCATTATCATGCTGAAAGACCCAGCCATGTTTCATCTTCAATGCCCTTGCTGATGGGAGGAGGTTTGCACTTAAAATCTCACGATACATGGCCCCATTCATTCTTTTATGTACACGGATCAGTCGTCGTGTTCCCTTTGCAGAGAAACGGCCCCAAAGCATGATGTTGCCACCCCCATGCTTCACAGTAGGTATGGCGTTCTTTGGTTGCAACTCTGCGTTCTCTCTCCTCCAAACACGAGTTGTGTTTCTACCAAACAGTTCTACTTTGCTTTTATCTGACCATATGACATTCTCCCAATCCTCTTCTGGATCATCCAAATGCTCTCTAGCAAACATCAGATGGGCCCGGACATGTACCAGCTTAAACAGGGGGACACGTCTGGCACTGCAGGATCTGAGTTCCTGGCGGCATAGTGTGTTACTGATGGTAGCCTTTGTTACGTTGGTCCCAGCTCTCTGCAGGTCATTCACTAATTCCCCCCGTGTGGTTCTGGGATTTTTGCTCACCGTTCTTGTGATCATTTTGACCCCACGTGGTGAGATCTTGCATGGAGCCCTAGATCGAGAGAGATTATCAGTGGTCTTGTATGTCTTCCATTTTCTAATTATTGCTCCCACAGATGATTTCTTCACACCAAGCTTGTTTTCCCAGCCTGGTGCAGGTCTACAATTTTTGTTTCTGGGGCCTTCGACAGCTCTTTGGTCTTCACCATAGTGGAGTTTGGAGTGTGACTGTTTGAGGTTGTGGACAGGTGTCTTATATTCCAATAACAAGTTCTAACAGGTGCCATTAATACAGGTAATGAGTGGAGGACAGAGGAGCCTCTTAAGCCCTGGTTCACACTGGTGCGTTTTGATATGCGATTTGGCATGTCAAATCGCATGTCAAATCGCATGTCAAAACTGCGGATTTTGCCACAAATTGCTGGCAATGGCACTGTCCTAATCGGTGCGACGCTGCATCTGCACCGATTTCAAAAAGTAGTCTCTGTACTACTTTTTGCGATTTCAGCCTGCGATTTACATTGACATCTGTGCAGAAACCTGCACAGATGTCTCTTAAATCGCGGCCGAAATCAGGTGTGAACGTGGGCTAAAGGAGAAGTTATGGGTCTGTGAGAGCTAAAAATCTTCCTTGTTTGTAGAGGAGACCAAATACCAAATTTATATGCCTATTACACGCACCGGCGTATAGCGGGCACCCCTAATCTGGATGGGAAATTCCTGATTTTTTTTTTTTTTTTATTACTTACAGTTTTGGTGTCTTGCCCGGCGTCCATCAGCGGCCTTGTCCAGTCCGGCGTCCGTCTGCGGCCTTCGTGGTGTCCTTCCTGCTTCCCCTGCGCTGTCTCTGAGCCGATCCCCGCTTCCCGCGCTGTTTGAATGCCGCCGCCGACCTATACCGAGCGCAGTACACTCGGGCATGCTCGGCTCCTCTCGCATAACCACGAGGGGAGCCGAGTGTACTCCGCTCAGTATATATCGGCGGCTCAGTTCAAACACAGCGCGGCAAGCGAGTATCGGCATATATGGCACACCCACAATTTTGCCCTGATTTTAAGGGCAAAAAAGTGCGCGGTATACACCGATAAATACGGTTCTTATTTTCCACCATAATTTGCAAATAAATTCTTTCCAAATCGGACAATGTGATTGTCTGGATTTGTTTCCACATTTTGTCTCTCATAGTTGAGGTATACCTATGATGACAATTACAGGCCTCACCTTTTTAAGTGGGAGAACTTTCACTACATACTTTATTGCCCCACTGTACAGAAGCATATGCTCAAACAGTCATCATAAGATTTTTGAAACAAGAATGCTTTATCCAAGATGATTAGTGACCCTGACCCGTTAAACATAAACAAAACCCAATAGTCAAATATAGTGTAGTTGGGGATACTTTACCGTCCCCTGGTAGCACCCTTCCAAACATGTTCTTATGGTATAACAGCAAGAAAAGTGTTTTTTTTATTTTATTTTTTATAAATGAATAATTAAAATGAAAAGGAAAGAAGAATCAGAAAAGACTAGAGTAGGGTGTGTCCCCTCACCTTGGGCCTCCCCTCACAAAATAGCCCAGCCTTCAGGGAGCCTGGAAATGAGCAATCCAGGGATTCCACACTTTTTGGCTCACCTTTTATTATTTGGGTTTTTGGTTGTGCCAGCTGTGATCGTTTATTAGTACATCCATTCACTATAAGGTGTTTGTATGTTTCATTGTAGTGACTCGGAAGACAGTTCAGAGGATGAGATCATTGGGCCTCCCCTTCCTCCAGGTTTCAAAGATAGTGACGAGGATGATGATGACGATGACGATGATGATGATGATGTAAGTATAAATGATGATTATTGTTGGTTCTGCCCTTCAGCATTTTTTTTTTTTTTTTGCCTCTTATTAAAACAGAGTTCCACCCATAAAATTTACTTTGCAGTATTCAGTAGTAATAAATAGGGTTGTACCGATACCGATACTAGTATCGGTATCGGGACCGATGCAGAGTATTTGCGGGAGTACTTGTACTCCCGCAAATACCCCCGATAGTAAAATAGAATACTTCCCCCGCCCCCCATATTGCAGCCATGTATGTCCCCCATATCTGTATATATGATGCCGCCGCCACCGCCGTTAATCCCCTGCATTACAGCGTAGCGTAGCGCCGCGCACGCATTCCAAGCTTCCGTTGTGAATACTTGTAAAGCGCGCCGCCATGCATAGACACTCCCCTTCTCGTGATTGGACGGATCCGTCCAATCCCGAGAAGGGGAGTGTCTATACATGGCGGCGCACGCTTTACAAGTATTCACAACGGAAGCTTGTAGTGCGCGGCACTACGCTACGCTGTAATGCAGGGGATTAACGGCGGTGGCGGCATCATATATACAGGTATGGGGACCATACATGGCTGCAATATGTGGGGGACATACATGGCTGCAATATGTGGGGGACATACATGGCTGCAATATGTGGGGGGACATGGCTGCATTTGGGGACACATTTAAAAAAAAGTATCGGTATTCGGTATCGGCGACTACTTGAAAAAAAGTATCGTTACTTGTACTCGGTCCTAAAAAAGTGGTATCGGGACAACCCTAGTATTTCCCTCGGCGCCCGTGCTTGTTTGTGCTCCTGGGAGATGTGTATAGAAAGGTCTAATGCGCTACTGTGAGTAAACTGTGGTGGAAGAGTGGATAGCAACCACAAATTGGGGCAGCTCAATCTGTGTGTTCACAATCACAAAATGATAAATGGGTATAATAAGTGATAAGCGCTACAAAAAGTGGTGCATAGGTCCTACAAAATACAATATAGTAAATAATATATATAGCACACAATACGCAAAGGAAAAGGCAAAGCCTCAACTTGTTAAAGGGATAACAAAGCTGAATAGTGCTTAAATGCAAGTGACAGTGAGGAAACAATGATGATAATTATCATGAATAAAGTTCCGTGTGTTAAACATTGATTGATGACCAAGGGTAAATGCGGTAGTGAGTTCCCTTAAGGGTGGTGGGGGATGTGCTGGATATGGATCAATGGCACCAGGCCGGATCTGGCCGGCAACAGCTGGCGGGCTGGGTGATATGGTAGATGCCTTCTCCCACGATGTTTATTCAGTACTGGACATCCCCAACAGGTAATGTAGTTCCCTTACCTTCAGGGTGCTATATGAGGGCATATAGTTAGATGGATCCAGGTGTGCAGGTCTCACTGTCCCAAATAGGTGTCCTCTGTTGTGTCCAGGAACCGCTATTGATCCAAGCTCGACCGTCCAAGTAATGAATGTGATGGATGAAGGATGTGAAAAAGAGAATCTCCAATAGTGAAGTACGTTAACCAACGTGGGTTTATTAAAATAAAATACAATACATAAAATTAGTCCAGCAATAATAGGCAAAAATGGGAATAGGAATGAAAAATCCAAAAATAAAACCAACAATAAAGTCGGGACAGGGCGATCGTACCGCCGCCTGTATACAAAATCCAAAAGTAAAACCAACAATAAAAAAGTCGGGACAGAGCGATCGTCCCGCCGCCTGTATTCAAATGTAGTCCGGCTGATGTTCTTCTTTTGACCCCTGAACCCTGGTCCATGTTTTACCAAGGAATGGGGCCCATGTGTAATTGTTCTATCTTGTTACCATATGTTTTTAGGGTTGTCCCGATACCACTTTTTTTCATGTACTCGCCGATACCGGATACCGATACTTTTTTTTTTTTAAATGTTTCCCACCCCCCCACATATGCAACCATGTCCCCCCACATGTGCAGCCATGTCCCCAAAGAGAAAGCCAAGCCCCCCCCCCGCCGCCGCTGTCTAGTTGATCAGCGCGGGGAACAATACAGCTTTCATTTGAATAGCTGTGTTCCCGCGCCGCGTCATATACAGCCCCTCCCCCTTGTCCGACACTTTGATAGACGGATCACCCATCCAATCCTGGGACAGGTAATCTGTCTATCAAAGTGCCGGACAAGGGGGAGGGGCTGTATATGACGCGGCGCTGCGGGGGAACACACAGCTATTCAAATGAAAACTGTATTGTTCCCCGCGCTGATCAACTAGACAGCAGCGGCGGCGGGGAGGGCTTGGCTTTCTCTCTGACGACTGCTCTTCTCCGCTCTCCTCCCCCTCACCGCCTGCTCTCTCTAAAAAAAAAAAAAAAAAGGCATCGGGTTTGACATCAGGAGCATTTGCGCGAGTACAAGTACTTGTGCAAATGCTCAGTATCGGTACCGATGCCGATACTAGTATCGGTATCGGGACATCCCTAATATGATTTTATAGTGCAGGGTTCTCCAGCCCACTACAAGATTTAATCTGGCCCACAGCTTAGGTCAGTGGTATATCCTCAATGCGCACTGATTGTGGGTTAAGTTCAGCAGAGGCTGCTTATGGGTTCTACTTCTGATGTATTGGGTGACTGTGATGAGGACTCTAATGGGGACCCTGATGAAGGGGGACTCTGGTTTGGACCCCAATTTAAGGGGGCATCTCTGATAAGGATCCTAATGTAAGGGTGGACTCTGTTGGAGACCCTAATGGGAATTTATTTTTCTGTTTGTGATAAATTATGAAATAGTGTGGCCCCCATACTGAAAATTTGGAGATCTGTTGTAGAATGATGTTCATTATGGGCCAACCTTTTCATTGGCGTCTCTTATGGCCTGCAGGTGGGGCTGTATTAATCATTGCTTATGTTAAAGCGGATGGTTCACCATAAATAAATATTAAAAGCCAGCAGCAACAAATACTGCAGCTGCTGACTTTTAATATTAGGACACTTACCTGTCCTGGAGTCCAGCGGCGTCCGCAGCAGAGGATGAGCGATCGCTCGTCACCCTGCTGTTCCCCCCTCCATCCACGGTGAGGGAACCAGGAAGTGAAGCGCTCCGGCTTCACTGCCCGGTTCCCTACGGCGCATGCACGAGTCGCGCTGCGCCCGCGATTGGCTCCCGCTGTGTGCTGGGAGCTGAGAGTTCCCAGCACACAACGGGAAAAGCCCGTCTTTTGCCCGAGACTGCGGGCCGGAAGTGGGTGCGGATACCTGTCTTTAGACAGGTATCTGCACCCCCCTCCCCCTGAAAGGTGTCAAATGTGACACCGGAGGGGGGGAGGGTTCCGATCAGCGGATCTTCACTTTAGGGTGGAGATCCGCTTTAACAAACAAAAAGTATAAACTGGCATTAAAATTGTCATTTATTAGTGGTGTAATTAGGACTAAGCTACCATGTTTTCGTCTATCGAGACAATTGTGATACATACCTTTTTTTTTATAGAGCCAACTGTATTCTCTAGCAGAACCGTTTGGAAGGGACCAAATATATAGAAAAATGCTATGGCATCACTCCTTATAAACTTTATTTTGAGTAGTGATTCTGTGCATTATGTCCCCCTTATGATACTGTTGCACACCTTTCTCCCACATGGGTCACCTGATGCACAATCTGTCACAGCTTGTTTATGGAAAATGCTTATATTAAATGTTTTTTTGGTGAAGTTTATTTATATGTTTATTTATAGACTGAATTAGAATGACATTTTTTGAGTTGCAGAACTTGTTTTGATAAGCAGTACTGACCTGCATGCAATGTTGACTGACGGCTGCCTGCATATACTAACAAATGACTGTAACCAACAGTATAATACCTCCCACTACCAGCATGCCTCAGTATTTTGCTTGTCTCCTACAAGGAGAAACAATTGCATTGTTTTTTTTCTTCTCTGCTAATTTAACTGCTAACTCTCTTTGGTGGTGGCTGCAGGAGACTCTTGGATGTGCATCTTACAGAACACAACATACAGAGATTCTAGACACCGACACATGTGCACCTACACAGGTTGAACTGGATGGACTATTGTCTTTTTATTCAACCTTACCTACTATGTAACTCTATGTAAGACATAACGTGATTTTTCTAGCAACTTCTTTCCTCTTCAATAATGAGTCTTTTCTGTATAGCTGCTGGTGCTTCCTAAACGACTTGCAGCTATCAGACAAGTTTATCATTGACCTGGGTTTTGGACTGTGCTGCATCCAGGCTTTGCTGGATTGGATATTACAGGGTGAACCTGGGAGTGACCCTCAGGTACTGGGCTCCATGTGGAATATTTTCAGACTTGTTTTGGTTAAGGCCAGGCATCACCCACTCCCTCTTTTTATTGGTTGGTGGGTGCCAAAATCTCTTTCTGCATCGAATGTTGCTCATTTGTATTTCGTTGCTCATTTGTATTTCGTATTTTATCACTCCATACAGCATCAATGAAGCATTTCCCTGCTGCAGAGAGACACATGGGGGTTTGGCCTTCCTCTTTTTATAATTATCGGTACCATATTTATCAGCGTATAACACGCACCCTAACTTTAAAGGGGTTATAAAGACAAAAATATTTTCCTCTTAAATGAAAGTCTGACAGTAGCTGATAAAGTAAAAAGTAATGTTTTGCATTATAACTAGTTTGATACCTGTTGAAATCAAGCTGTTTTATTCTTATATACTCTTATATATATATTCTTATATTTATTCTTATATTCTTTATACTTTCTCCATCACCTTATCCCTACACATTTTAAGGCTTTTTGTATCACTTTCACCTCATTATTTCATTGTAATATTTCATGAGTAGGTCCCTCCTAACCCTCCTCTCTTGAATTGTATTCTGTATGTAGCTTTTCCTTTTATATTTTAAAGTGCTGTACAAACGGTTGGTGCTATAACCATATCTCTTTATACAGCCCCAATCCCCCCCAAAAAATTGGATGCTGTGTGAAATCTAAATAAAAACAGAACGCAGTGATTTGAACTCATAAACCTATATTTTATTCACAATGGAAACAGTATCAAATGTTTAAACCAGTGGTGGACAAAATCCGGGCGCCAGGTCGCAATTGTGAGCTGGCGCCCGCGGCGGCCGCTAATTTAGGCCGCAGCTTTGCGGCCTTGTGAAGTCCCAAGCTCTTCCCTCTGTGACTTGCGCCATCTGGTGCTGACCGTTGGCATTACAAGTTAAACATTTGTTCTAATGTGTAAATTTTCACTATTTTTCACTGCCATCTCCTTCCCTCTAATTGGAATACCCAAATATTATATATATTTTTTATTCTAACACCCTAGAGAATAAAATTGCAATCGTTGCAATACTTTTTGTCTCGCCGTATTTGCACAGAGGTCTTAGAAGCACACTTTTTTGGGGGAAAAATTCGCTTTTTTTAGTTAAAAAAATAAGACAACAGTAAAGTTATTCCAATTTTTTTTTTTTTTTTTTTATATTGTGAAAGATGTTACACCGAGTAAATTGATACCCAACATGTCACGCTTCAAAATTGCGTCTGCTCGTGGAATGCCGAAAAACTTTTACCCTTTAAAATCTCCATAGGTTTAAAAAAAAAATATACAGGTTGCATGTTTTGAGTTACAGAAGAGGTCTAGTGCTAGAATTATTGCTCTCGCTCGAACGATCGCGGCAATACCTCACATGTGGTTTGAATACCGTTTACATATGCGGGCGCTACTCGCGTATGTGTTCGCTTCTGTGCGCAAGCTCGTCGGGCGGGGCGCGTTTTCTGGCTTCTAACTTTTTTAGCTGGCTACTAGATTCCAAGCAAATTTGTCAAACCCTGGTTTAAACTGACAAAATGTAGCATTTTAAGAAAAAACAATCATTTTGATGGCAACACATCTCACAAGTTCGGACAGGGCCACAAAAAGCTGGGAAAGGAAGTGGTACTAATAAGGAAGACTGGAAGAAAGTTTTTTTTTTTTTTTGCAACTAATTAGGTTAATTGGCAACAGGTCAGTCACATGATTGGGTATTAGAAGAGCATCTTAGAGAATCAGAGTGTTTCAGAAGTAAAGATGGGCAGAGGTTCACCAATCTGCGAAAAGCTGTGTCTAAAATCTGTCAAAAATTTCAGGATAATGTTCCTTAACCACTTTAGCCCCGGACCATATTGCTGTCCAAAGACCAGAGCACTTTTTGTGATTCGGCACTGCGTCATTTTAACTGACAATTGCACGGTCGTGCGACGTGGCTCCCAAACAAAATTGCCGTCCTTTTTTTTCCCACAAATAGAGCTTTCTTTTGGTGGTATTTGATCATCTCTGCGGTTTTTATTTTTTGCGCTATAAACAAAAATAGAGCGACTATTTTGAAAAAAATGCAATATTTTTTACATTTTGCTATAATAAATATCCTCAAAAAAGATGTAAAAAAACACTTTTTTTTCCTCCGTTTAGGCCGATACGTATTCTTCTAGATATTTTTCGTTAATTTTTTCGCAATTAGCGTTTATTAATTGGTTTGCACAAAATTTATAGCGTTTACAAAAAAGGGGGTCGTTTTTTTTTTTTTTTTTTACTAGTAATGGCGGCGATCAGCGTTTTTTTTTTCGGTACTGCGATATTATGGCGGGCACATCGGACACTTTTGACACATTTTTGGGACCATTGGCATTTTTATAGTGATCAATGCTATAAAAATGCATTGTATTACTATAAAAATGCCATTGGCAGTGAAGGGGTTAACACTAGGGGGCAAGGAAGGGGTTAAGTGTGTTCCTGGTGTGTTCTAACTGTATGGGGGGGGGGGGGGGGATGGCCTCACTAGGGGAAATCACTGATCTTCTGTTCATACATTGTATGAACAGAAGATCAGCGTGTCCCCCGCTGACAGGAACGAGAGGTATGTGTTTACACACATACCTCCCGTTCCCCGCTCTGTAACGAGCAATCGCGGGTGCCCGGCGGCGATCATACCCGCCGGGCACGCACGCAGGACTCGGGGGACGCGCGCGGGCTCTACAAGCTGCTAAAGGGAGGACGTAGAGCTAAGTGCTCCCGCGTAGCAGTGACACCGTCCCGCAGTAATATGACGGCGGGCGGTCGGCAATTAGTTAACATAAAATTGCAAAAACTTTATATATGTCAATATCTACAGTACATAATATCAAAAGATTCAGAGAATTTGGAGAAATCTCTGTGCACAAGGGACAAGACTGAAACGCAACAATGTTTTCTCATGAGCTCCTGGCCTTTAGACTGCACTGCATTACAAATGGGCATGATTCTGCATGGGCTCAGGAATAATTCCAAAAATCACTGTCTGTGAACACAGTTCGCCGTGTCATCCAAAAATGCAAAGTAGTGGCCATATCTGAACATGTTCCACAAATGCTGCTGTCTCCTCTGGGCCAAAGCTCATTTAAAATGGTCTGTTGCAAAGTGGAAAATTGTTCTGTGGTCAGACTAGTTTAGAGTTTGACAACCATGGGTGCAGTGTCGTCTGGACTAAAGGGCAGAGGGACTTTCCAGCTTGTTATCAGCACTCCGTTCAAAAGCTTGCATTTCTGATGGTATGGGGTGGGGGGGGGGGGGGGGGGGGGGGGGTGGGTGCATTAGTGCATTTTGGAATGGGCAGCTTTCACATCCTGAAATGCACCATCAATGCTGAAAGATATACCCTGGTTTTACAGCAGCATATGCTCCCATCCATAAAACCTTTTTTAGAGAAGGCCTTGCATATTTCAGCAGGACAATGCTAAACCGCATACTGCATCTATGACAACTACATGAGTGAGTGAATAACTTGTATAGTGCAAACTTAATCGCCTCATGGCTTCGTAGTAGTAGAGTCCAGGTGCTTAATGGGTCCCTAAAGGAATTTTTTTTATTTTAAATCACAAACATGTTTTCCCAAGGCGTCTTCCAGGACAGCCCTTGAGGGATGGAGCTCCTCCCTGGACAGGAAACACATCACCTCCAGCTCTTTAAAAGGCGGTCCCTCAGGCATCTGGTCAGTTTTATGTGTTTCCTCAGTCGGAGGAGACATGTCACCTGGGAACCGTCTTTTGCAGAGGGATGGATCCGGGAGGGAGTCCATCTCCAGGGGCTGAGGGAAGACAGCTGGGCTGTGCTTACCCGAACGATCTCTCCTCTTTTGGCCACAGGTTCCCTCTGACTGGGTCTGGAGTTCCCCGTTTCCTCCTTCCCCCGGTGCCCGGCGAGGGAGTTGGCGGTGATGGCTTGCATCAGGCGGCGGCGTTAGCAGCGAGGGAATTCTTTCCTTACGGTGGACGCCGTGACCCGGAAGTCGCTGGGCGTAACTTCCAGGCCGGGATGCGCGTCATCACTGAGCGCCGGAAGCTGTGGTTCCGGTTTCTGGCGCGGGAAGTTTGGAAGGCCGAGCCGGCGTTAAAAAGGCAGCAAGCGTGGGCTGAACGCTGCCTGTATACAGACACAAGATGGACGCTGTACACGCGCCAGGGGAGTCTAGCGCTCTTCACAGGTAGGCTGGCTTTGCCAGAGCTCTTTTTTCCTGTGTATTTCACCTGTTTTAGAAGGGGAGCTAGATAGGAATGTTTGCCTATGTTTAGCTCAGTGGGCACCTTGGGATGGCAGGCTAGAGGTACCTTTTCTTAAAGGAGGACATCTTTCTTTTGTTTCCTACCAGAAAGATCCAAAAGACCACAGTGTTAAAGTCCCTTCTAGCAAAAAGAAGTGTGCCACATGTAATGCAAGACTAGCATCAGGTTATACCAAAAGCCTATGTGGACCCTGTATTTCTACTGTGATAAGCAGTGAAGAGGATTCCCCACTTAACAAATTTTTGGGTTCTTTTAAAAGAGGAGATAAAAGCAACTTTTCAGTCCTTCAGGAAACTTATTGCTGATTCGCAAATCCCAACGCCAGCCACCACACAGCAAGAGGTGCCCACCTCTCCCACTCCGGTAGCGTCAGGAGCAGGTGATCCTGTGGAGAATGAGGAGATTTCCCTTAGAATTCCTGATTCAGATTCCTCCCATTCAGATTCTGGGCAGGAAGATGATCAGAATGACTCCCGCACACCCACTAGATTCAAGCTCTCCCAGGAGTAGGTAGATGAATTAATTGGGGCTATTCATGAAACGTTAGAGGTGAAGGAAGAAAAAACTTCTCTCTCACGACATGATAAAATTTATCAGGGGTTAAGCAAGAAAAAGCAAAAAGTTTTTCCGGTGCACAAGCTGATGTCAGACCTGGTGCTTAGGGAATGGGAGGAACCTGACAAAAGGCCTTTCTTTTCTAGCGGTTTGAAAAGAAGATTTCCTTTTGAGGAAGACCCTAAGGCAGTCTGGAACCAGTCCCCAAAACTGGATGCCCCCCTGTCAAAAGTCTCAAAGCACTCAGACTTAGTGTTTGAGGACATGGGACATTTAGCAGACCCCATGGACAAAAGGGGAGATGTTATCCTCAAGAGATCCTGGGACACAGCCATGGCTAATCTTAAACCAGCCCTGGCAACTACGTGTGTAGCGCGTAATTTAGAATTTTGGCTCAAACAGCTACAGGAACACCTGACAGCAGGTACTCCTAGAGAAGATTTATTGAAATCTCTTCCAATGCTGTTTAAGGCAGTTGGTTTTATTGCTGATGCTTTGGCAGAATCGGTAAAACTTTCAGCCAGGTCAGCTTCACTGTCGGTAGCAGCCAGGAGAACTCTTTGGCTCAAAACTTGGCCAGGAGACGCCTCATCTAAATTACGTCTTTGTAGCGTTCCTTTCTCAGGTAACCTTTTGTTTGGCACTCCGCTAGATGAAGCGTTAGAACGCACGGCGGATAAAAAGAGGACCTTTCCTGAAAAGAAAAAACCTTTTAACAAGAAGTTTTTTCGTTCCTTTAAGGGGCAAAAGAAAACGCAAGAGAAAGGAAAGCCAAATAGATCCTGGGGGGCGCAAGGAGGGAAGCAAAAAGCAAAAGTGCTCTTTAACCCTCCTGACAAAAATCCCAAATCTCAATGAGGCCAGGATCCAGGTGGGAGGAAGACTGGGAGATTTCCTTCCACAATGGATAAAGTTGACCTCCAACAACTTTGTCAGGGGAGTCATAGGAAAGGGCTATGCCCTGGAGTTCAGTCAGTTGCCACCAACAAGATTCTTGGTTACACAGCTGGCAAAGGACCCGGTAACAGTGCAGGCACTGCAACTTCTCATAGGAGAATTTGTAGATCAAAAAGTCCTAATACCAGTTCCCAAACAGGAAGGTCGGGGTTTTTACTCGCACGTCTTTCTGGTACGAAAGCTATCAGGGAAGTATCGCCTGATTTTCAACCTAAAACCGTTGAATACAGTCATTCGGTACAAAAAATTCCGGATGGAATCTATTTATTCTGTCAAGAATTTGCTTCAGAAAGACTGCTTTATGGCAAAGATAGATCTGAAGGATGCCTACCTCCACATTCCTATCAGAGTAAGCTCCCAAAGGTTCCTGCGCATAGCTGTTCGGATAGGGGAAAAGATTTTCCACTATCAGAGCCAAGCCCTCCCCTTTGGCCTCTCCTCGTCCCTGAGGATCTTTACCAAAATCCTTGCGGAGACGTTGGCCCCGCTAAGACTCAGAGGAATAACAGTCGTCCCATACTTGGACGACCTGTTGTTCCTGGCACCCACAAAACAAAAGCTACTCGAGGACCTAGTGGTCGTCCAGCAGTGGTTGACTCAGTTAGGCTGGATAGTCAACAGGGAAAAGTCAATCCTCATTCCCACACAGGAAATCCTGTTCTTGGGCTACATAGTAAGTTCTACAGAGCTAAGGACCTTTCTCCCACAAGAAAAGATCGATCATCTAAGTCAGCGAGTAGCTCAGTTGCAGACAAATCTCCCTGTCACAGTAAGGGAGATAATGTCAGTCCTAGGCCTCATGACAGCCTCCATCCCAGCAGTCAGATGGGCCAGGTTCCACCAAAGGCCACTCCAGTCTTTTCTCCTTCAAAAGCTTGCAGGGAAAGACTTTGAGGAGAAAATATACCTGCCAGAAAAAACAAAGCAGGCTCTCTGGTGGTGGAGAAACCAAAACCACCTGAACAAAGGTCTGCTGTGGAACCCACCTGTGACACGCATTTTGACTACGGACGCCAGCAACCAGGGTTGGGGAGCCCACCTAGAAGGTCGGTGGGCACAAGGCACCTGGAGTCATCTAGAAAAGAAACGCTCTTCAAATTATCGAGAGTTAAAGGCCGTAGCCAAAGGGATTGCAGCGTTCCAGGGGCAGCTCAAGCATCAACATCTACAGATCAGGTCAGACAATACAACTACTGTAGCGTATTTGAACAAACAAGGAGGGACCAGGAATCCCACCCTGATGGGCATAGCAGAAGAAGTTTTTGTATGGGCAGAAGAGAATCTCGAGTCACTTTCAGCTGTCCATCTCAAGGGTACGCAAAACAGTCTAGCCGATTTCTTGAGCAGACAATCAGTCTCTCAAGAAGAATGGTCTCTGGATCCGACGGTCTTTGCCAAGATAGTGTCCAAATGGGGTCTTCCGGAGGTCGACTTGTTCGCCAACAGGAGAAATACCAAGCTTCCAGAATTTTTCTCCCTGAACCCCAGGGATCGACCGGTGGCAGTCGATGCCCTTCAAAGCGCGTGGTCATTCTCCCTGACATATGCTTTCCCACCTCTGCATCTCTTACCGAGGGTCCTGGCCAAATACAGGATGGAGAAGACTTCCCTTATCCTGATGGCCCCTTTTTGGCCAAAAAGGGCGTGGTTTTCGCTTCTACTGGCGTTGGCGGATCGTCCACCATGGATGTTGCCTTGCAGTCAAGATCTGTTGACTCAAGGTCCAGTACGGCACCCCAATCCGGCTTTTCTGAATCTAGCAGCCTGGTTTCTGAAACAGACATCCTGAAGTCTAAGGGTCTATCACATGGGTCTTCAAACTATGGCCCTCCAGTTGTTCAGGAACTACAATTCCCATCATGCCTAGTCATGTCTGTGAATGTCAGAGTTTTACAATGCCTCATGGGATGTGTAGTTCCGCCACAGCTGGAGGGCCGTAGTTTGAGGATCCCTGGTCTATCAGATAGAGTGATCAAAACTCTGTTACAGAGTCGCAAACCAGTTACCAGAGCGATTTATCTGAAACACTGGAAAAGATTCAATCTCTGGCTAAAAGAGAATGGAAAGAGGGAACATGATTCCCCAACGATTTTGGAGTTCTTACAAGAAGGCATCGACAAGAACCTGGCCTTAAGCACGATTAAGGTTCAAATTGCTGCCCTTTCAGTTTATGTTCAGCGCTCCCTACAAGAGGACCCGCTTATCAGTCGATTTTGCAAAGCAATTGCCAAACAACGCCCGGCCCCATGCCGTAAGGTTCCGACATGGGACCTATCTCTTATGTTGAAAGCAATCATTAAAGAGCCTTTTGAGCCGATATCAGAGGCATCCTTAAAGCTGGTTACTTTAAAGACAATTTTTTTGATCGCTATGACTTCTGCCCGCAGAATCAGCGAACTTCAGGCTCTCTCAATTAGAGATCCTTATATGCAAATTTTGGAGGATAAAGTTATTTTAAAGACAGATCAGTCCTTTGTGCCAAAAGTCGCTTCTGCTTTCCACAAGGGTCAGGACATTATACTTCCTTCTTTTTGCAATAAACCAAGAAATAGCAAAGAAGAACAGCTACACTGGCTGGATGTCAGAAGATGTCTTTTAGTCTATCTGGAAGCAACTAAAGGCTTTAGAAAATCAGATGCACTGTTTGTTCTTTTTTCCGGTAATCGAAAAGGAAAACAAGCTTCAAAAGGGACTCTAGCCAGGTGGATTAAATTGGCCATCTTGGAAGGGTATAAAGCCCTACACTTGGATCCTCCGCAGGGGTTGAAAGCACACTCTACAAGGGCGTTAGCCACGTCCTGGGCAGAAAGAGCCGGCGCTACCCCGGAGCAGATATGTAAGGCCGCTACGTGGTCAAGCATGTCCACGTTCATTCGACATTACCGACTGGACGTCCTAAGTAGCCAAGATCAGGCCTTTGGGAGGAAAGTCCTGCAAGCAGTAGTCCCACCCTAATCTGGTGAGTGCTTGCTCATCCTCTCAAGGGCTGTCCTGGAAGACGCCTTGGGAAAATCAGAGTTAGTCTTACCGGAAACTCTGTTTCCAGGAGTCTTCAAGGACAGCACGTTCCCACCCTATGCTTTAAGGTAGGTATATATGTGGGTATGTATATATGCATGGATAATATGTATGTATGTCATTAACTGTTTTTCAGCTCCGTCCTTCGGTTCCTGGATTAAAACTGACCAGATGCCTGAGGGACCGCCTTTTAAAGAGCTGGAGGTGATGTGTTTCCTGTCCAGGGAGGAGCTCCATCTCTCAAGGGCTGTCCTGGAAGACTCCTGGAAACAGAGTTTCCGGTAAGACTAACTCTGATTTTACTTACCTCCACTGTGCAGTTCGTTTTGCAGAGTGGCCCCGATCCATGTCTTCTGGGTTCCCTCGGCGGCTGTCTCTGGTCCTCCCTGCAATTAGTCACCACAGTCATGCATCGAGCGGCCATAGCCAGTCAGTGTATCACTCGGCCCCGCCCCTCGGCGCGCCGTGTCACTGGATGTGATTGACAGCAGTGCCAGCCAATGACTGCGCTTCTCTCAATCCATCCGCGCTAGCCAATCAGCGGCCAGGCTGAGTGTTGAATAGGATATTGGGACTGCGCGGGACTTTCGAGGGGTCATGTAAGTATAACGGGGGCTGGGGGGGGGGGGGGGCAGCAGCAGATGTTTTTTTACCTTAATGGGGGGGTGTTCCAGCCTCGTTTTATGTTTATTAAAAGTCAGCAGCTACAAAAAGTGTAGCTGCTGGCTTTTAATAAACAATCACTTACCTGCTCCAGGGTTCCAGCGACGCGCCGGCCGCGGCTCCGCTCCTCTCCCCCCCAATGGCCGGTGTACTCATCGGAACTGTGGGCACCCGGCCGTGATAGCCTTTGGCTTCACGGCCGGGCACCCACTGCGCATGCGCGAGCGGCGTGGTGCGCCACTGATTGGACAGGCGATCGCATGGGACCTGTCATGTGTCCCATGCGATCGCCTACAGGGAGGGGCTGCTGTAGGCGATTAAGATTAATCGCCTAACCAGCCCCTCGGTGGAAGGAAGTGGGACAGGAAGTCCCACTCCTCCTGAAGCCCCCACTCCCCCCCAAAAAATATTACATGCCAAATGTGGCATGTACTGTAAGGGGGTGAGCAGTGGGATAAGTGGAAGTTCTATTTTTGGGTGGAACTCCGCTTTAAGGTGAAAAAACATTTTCCTTTACAAATCCTTTAACTGGCCTGTCTGTTGTCCAGACTTTTCACCAACTGAAAGTATTTGTTACATCTTGAAATGGAAGAAAAGGACAAAGAAGACCCAGGGCTGTTGAGCAGTTAGAATCCTATATCAGGCAAGAATATGACATTCTTTTCCCAAAACTCCAGCAACTGGTCTCTTCGAGTCCCAGATTACAGAGTGTTGTTAATAGAGGATGCTATATCATGGTAAATGTGGCCCTGTCGCAACTTTTTTGAGATGTATTGCTGCCATGAATTTCAAAATTATCTTTTTTTTTTCTTCTTAAAATTGTATATTTTCTCAGTTTAAACATTCATTGTGTTTTCTATTCTCAATTAAATATGGGTGTATGATGAGATTTGCAAATCATTGCATTCTGTTTTTATGTAGATTTTGTTTTTGTTTTTTACAGCGTTCCAACTTTTTTGGAATTGGGGTTGTATTTTAAAGTACTGCACCAACTGTTGGTGTAATATAAATCCTGTAATATAATAATAGATCACTCTTTGTTTGAGAGGGACATGTTCAGCCCCACATTAAAACAAAGTACTTTTCTGTGAGGATCCCATTCCCTTTCCAAGTACATAAAACATTAATCATCAACTTTTTCCAGCTCATGCGGATCATAACTTTGAGCAATAGCATTTGTATGGTATATTTTACAATATGGGTGGCAAGTTGCCTGTGCCAAGTACAATCCCTTTAATGTAGGTTCAGAGATGGAGATGAGCTTAATAAATGACCCTGTAAGAGAATGTTATGTCTGTATTGAGCCGCTCTCTATAAAGCTTGACGTAGCGTGCCTGTGAAATGTAGGCATCCTACCCCCCGGCTTGTTAGGAATACCCCTATTTAGGATCATTATTTCTAGTGATGACTAATGTCAGCATTTTATTATATAATCGTCAGCCTTCGGTGCTCCATAGCTGTGTATTACTGGCATGCGCAGTGTACTGGATTCCTCACTCCTTCCGTCACAGTGCAGCAATGGTATTTATTATGCTGTCAGAGCACTAGAGCCTTATTTACCCTCCGAAGGACTCGTGGGGTTGATTAACTAAAACCAGAGAGTGCAAAATCTGGTGCAGTTCTGCATAGAAACCAATCTGCTTACGGTTTTTCTTTTTTTGTCGAAGCCAAAACATGTTATACTTACAAAGGAAAAAAAAAATAGCGCCTCTAAGTGAAGTATTGATGATCCTGTTTTTAATGATAAATCAAAAGTGAAACTACTCACAAAGGGAGCATAAACACAAGCATGATGGCAATCCCGCAGCAAAATCATGGGGTGGTTTTCTCCTAATTGTCCATGTCTCTGAAGCACAGTGGCGTAGTGGTTGGCACTTTCACCTAGCAGCAAAAGTGTCACTGGTTCAAATCCCGACCACGACACCATCTGCCTGGAGTTTGCATGTTCTCCCTGTGTCTGCGTGGGTTTCCTGACGGTTTCCTCCCACACTCCAAAGACATGCTGGTAGGTTAATTGGATCCTGTCCAAATTGGCCCAGTATATATGTGTTTACGACTGTGTGTCCCAAGCGTGTCGAGATCCTATGGGGTAAATGACTGCACCAGCCAGGAAGACACTGGCTGCAAAAAGCACCTAGAGGCGATTCAGTTTGCATGTGTAGAGCTATACAAGTCATTCATTCAAGTGCAGCTGACAGCACGTGCAGGTGGATTCCAGCATTCACAGCCTATGAGAACAGCAGGGAAGATGGGGAAATCGGAGGTGACGTCACTTCTGGGTGCAGGGAGGCGGCTTCGCATTCGGAGCATGCTTGCTCCTTACACGGGCTAACTGAGGAAGATGGTCTGAGGAAGGAGCAAGCATGTTCCGAACGCAAAGCCACCTCCTCCCACCCTGCACCTGGAAGTGACGTCATCTCCGATTGCCCCCCCGTGTTTCTATTTACAGGGCCAGATAGGGTGGTCTTAGATTGTGGATGCAAGTAGATTTAGAGGTTTTAGCCCAGGTTCACACTGAGCTGCAGGAATGAAGCCACGAATTTCCGTCCCGGTTTCTGCACATATGTCAATGTAAATTGCAAAAAGTAGTGCAGAAACGACTTTTTGAAATCTGTGCTGTGCCACAAATGCACGGTGCCATTGCCAGCAATTTTCGGCTGTCTTACCTGGTCCGTCACAAGTCGGTCCGACTTTGAAAATGCTCCCTGTACTACTTTGATCCTACTTCAGCCCATTGAATATCATTGAAGTCAGACCAAAATAGGATCCTTGTCCTAACCATCCGACTTGTGGCATCCATGTGATTACAGCAGCAGTAAAAAGATTTTATCTCACTCTGGGATTGTTTTGATTGGTCAAAGAACAAGTCAGACTATCACAAAGTCGGATTAAAGTAGTATCCTGTTCATGAAAGTCGGACAAATGTACGACTGATGTCGCAGAGCAGTACTACTTTCATCCTACTTTGCTCTGCTACATCGGTCCTACATTGATCCTACATCGGTCCTACATCCATCCGACTTTCATGAATGACTTTGTGATAGCCTGACTTGTTCTTTGACCAATCAAAACAATCCCAGACTGAGATAAATTCTTTTACTGCTGCTGTAATCACATGTCGGATGTCAAAAGTCGGATGGTTAGGACAAGGCTCCTACTTTGGTCCGACTTCAATGATATTCTATGGGCTGAAGTAGGATCAATGTCGGACCAAAGTAGTACAGGGAGCATTTTCAAAGTCGGACTGACTTGTGTCGGATCAGGTAAGACGGCTCTCATAGGGAAACATTGATTTTCACACGTCATGCGACATGAGCTCTCAATGTCGGAGCATTTGTCGGACAAGTGTGAACCCAGCCTGACTGTCGTGTAGTATCGCTGTGAACCCAGCCTGACTGTCGTGTAGTATCGGTGTGAACCCAGCCTTAATTGAACAAGCTGAATTTAGAAGCTGATTGGCTATCCTGCACAGCTGTACCGGATTTTGCACTCCATTTCTGGTAAATCCTAAAGTATAGCAGACTGGAAATGTTATGTTCTTCTGAGTTGTTAGGATTTGCTTTTGCCCTGGAACAAAACTAAAGGGTGGGGGTTGCTAAGGGTTGGGAAAAAGGTCATCCAGTGCCTAGGGCAGGGGTCTCAAAACTTTTCAAATAAAGGGCCAGTTTATTGTCCTTCAGACTTTAGGAGGACCAGATTGTGGCCAGTGGGGGCAGAAAATGTCCCGGGCCCAGCACCAGTGAGAATAAATATGGCCTCAGGGTTGGTGGTCAGTAGGAGGAGGAGTAGGGCCCCTATCAGTAGGAGGAATAGTATCCCATCATTGATATCGGTAGAAGAAATAGTGCCCCCTTGTTGGTGTCAGTGGAAGGAATAGTGCCTCATATCAGTTTGAGGAATTTTGCCCCAAGGGGCGCATATTTGAGAACTGTCTTTTTTTCATTTACTTGGACTCTCCTCAGATTTTTGTGCCAGAAAGAAGAAGTGGACTTTGCAGGGCAGCAGTTCCTGGGAAAAGTTATTTGAAATCAGTAACCACCAAGCAGCTGCATGCAGATGTATTGTCATGGATGTGGGCAAAGTGCCCAGCTAAGCACTTAGAAGGTTTTGCTGGGTAATATACTGAATGTTATGGAGGTAATGGTGAAGATGAGTGCCTGCAACTTTCAAAATTAGCTGAAGTGTTTTTTTTTTTTTTTAATGGCTTAAAGTGATTGTAAAGGTTTTTTTTTTTTTTTTTTAAAGAACGAACATGTCATACTTGCCTTTTCTGAGGTCCCTCAGCGGCACTCCTGGCTCCTCTTCATCAGGTGTTCCCGCTGAGAGCCGCATCCCCGCTCCAGAGTTTTGCTGCGTCCATTAACAGACAGACTCTGCCCCACCCCCTGGCTCCCATGTCACTGGATTTGATTGATCCAATGGCTCCTGCTGCTATCAATCTATCCAATAAGGACCGGAGACAGCAGCTAGAGCTGCTGCGTTCGTCGCAAATGAGAAGCTACTCTTACTTTATATTTTGAGACTGCATAGAAAACTGCAATCCTCTCTTTAGTCACTAGAGGGCAGTAAAATCCTGATTTACAAGACTCTTGCCAGTGTAAGAAGTTATGGTGAGTAGGTCAGAAGAAACGAAATCCTACAATAAAGTCACTTTTCTTGTTTAAAGTAAACCCAGCATCATACTGCCTAATATTTATTAACCCGTTCACGCCTATGCCAATTTCTGGCATATTTGTTGCTTACAAGTATAAAATCCATATTTTGGTAGAAAATTACTTGGAACCCCCAAACATTTTATATATATTTAGCAGAGACCCTATAGAATTCAATGGTGATCGTTGCAAAATGTTATGTCACATGGTATTTGCGCAGGGGTCTTTCAAAGCTGCTGACCTCTAGTCTCTGCCTCCTAGCCATCCCGTGTACTGAATGGGTGGCTGCAAAGAGGCTTTGTTGGCGGCTGTGGGCTCCAGGAACAGCCCAGCTGGGTGGCCGCAAAAATGGCTGGGAGAGCAGTGCGGGGTTCAGGAACAGCCCAGGATTTGGTGACCCCTGGCAAATCATCATTCGACCTCCCACAAGGGGTTTCCGACCCCAGGTTGAGAACCACTGCTCTAGGGTAATTTTCACCTATGACAAAGTACAATATAGAAATAGTAGGAACATAGAGAAAGGAAGGGGGGGGGGGGCACATAAGGATGGAGAGGAAGAAAGGGGGAGTGTGGGCTTCAGGAGTATTTAACCTCAGGAGAAGGAAGGTAGGTGAGCTTGCAACAGGGGCCACCATAAAAATGTAAGATTCCAACCAGTAGGGCATTTAGGTAGGTTAGGATTGTAAATGCATGGAAGGCATATCTAGGAGTGCCATAAACACCTATAGTATTTGTAGGGTTCAGTATGTTTTCCTTGCACATTGTTGCTCAGAATGCTAAATTGACCCCCTAACGATAGGGTGCTCATAACTGTATGGAGACTCACAATGAGGGAAGAGATTAACAAAACCGGGACATGGAGGGGTGGGCGTAGTGTATCTACGGGGCCCAGATTTTTTGTGTGGATCTCTGTTAATTTTGGCAGCAAATTTTTATTTTAGTTTTAGTCTTAGGACTAAAATTGCATTTTAGTTTTAGTCTTCTGCAATTGTTTTAGTTTTTAAGTCTTATTTAGGTGACTAAATCTCCAGTACGGTTTAGTCGACTAAAACTAATTTTAGTCATCTAAAATCGAATGGGTGTAATTAAATTGTAATGCATAGTCAACATTTCTCTACAATTTCCAAACTCTTTATATACTGCTGGTGTAAAAAATCTCATATGCTATTTATGGTAGTGAGGTATGAACATCCAATACAGACCAGTGTTAATTTTGAAGTCAAATTTCAAATAGTTTTTTAGTCTCATGCCACGTACACACGATGCAAAAAATTTTTTTTTTCCAAATTTTGGCTCAAATTTGATTTGTATACACACAAAATTCCGACCGTCAAGAACGGGGTGACGTATAACACTACAACGAGCCAAGAATAATGAAGTTCAATAAATCCAAGCATGCCTGTTTTTTTTTTTTTTGCACGTCGGAATTGCATTCAGACAATCGGAATTTCCAACAAGAACTTTTCCCGTCTGGAAAATTTGGGAACCAGCTTTCAAATTTTCCAGTTGTCTAAAAATCCGACACAAAAAGTCAGATGGAGCCTACACACGGGCGGAATTTCTGACCAAAAGCTCACATTGAACTTTTCTTATCGGAACTTCCGACCGTGTGTACACTGCATAAGTCTTTTGAATAAAATGCCATTTTAATGAAGTCGTATTTTAGTCATCTCAATTGTTTTAGTCATTTTAGTCTAGGGCTCAACAAAATCTGGGCGCCAGGTTGCAATTGCGACAAGCAATTGTGACCTGGCACCCAACCCCGCCGGTAATTGAGGCCGCGGCTTTGCGAGCTACAAGACCGCAAAGCCGCGGCCTCAATTTCCGTCCGTCGCGGGCCCGCCTCAATCGTACGGCAGGGGAGGTGGGGCCGCATGGAGGCACAGGATCCTGTGTCTCTGTGTGCCCCCCTCCTCCCCCGCCGAGCGATCGCGGCGGGCCCGCAACGTCTGGCAATTAACGCCGTGGCTTTGCGGTCTTGTGAAGTCCCAAGCTTCCTTCTGTGACCTTGCGCCATCTGGTGGTGGCCATTGGCATTACAAGTATAACCAGTTCTAATGTGTAATTTTTCAATATTTTCACTGCCATCCCCTTCCCTCTAATTAGAACCCCCAAACATATATATTTTTTATTCTAACACCCTAGAGATTAAAATGGCGATCGTTGCAATACTTTGTCACGCCGTATTTGCGCAGCGATCTTACAAGCGCACTTTTTTGGGGAAAAAATACACTTTTTTTAATAAAGAAATAAGACAACAGTAAAGTTATCCCAATTTTTTTTTATTTATTGTGAAAGATAATGTTACGCCAATTAAATTGATACCCAACATGTCACGCTTCAAAATTGCATCCGCTCGTGGAATGCCGACTAACTTTTACCCTTAATCTCCATAGGTGACGTTTACATTTTTTTACAGGTTACATGTTTTGAGTTAGAGGAGGCCTAGAATTATTGCTCTCGCTCTAACGATCGCAGCGATACCTCACACATGTGGTTTGAATACCATTTACATATGCGGGCGCTACTCACGTATGTGTTCGCTTCTGCGTGCAAACTCGTCGGGACGGAGCGCGTTTTCTGGCTCCTAACTTTTTTAGCTGGCTCCTAGATTCCAAGCAAATTTGTCATACACTGTTTTAGTCGACAAAATGAACACTGGTGTATCTAGGAGAATACTAGTAAGATTTTTATTGATAAAAAGTCGATAAATTGCCTGTGAAGTCTAGGATGCTTTAGGATCCACAAATATTGCTGTTCCAGAATACACTTTACATAGGAAATGCATGCATTATAGTCCAGCCATTCTAATAGTTATGGTGTTTTGAGGAAAACTAATATTACAATTTATGGATTTGGGATCAGAAAGCAAGATATAATTGAAGGAAGTAGGTAGAACTTGGTAGAACTTGCATGTGTTCCAGTATACAGACGCCCCAGGCAGTGAGTGAGACCGAGCCACTTGAGTTGCTAAAAACGTAGCCCTCTATGGCTCATCCAAAGGAAGTGACCTCGCTGTGTCACCAAGCTTCACCCATCCTCATTTAGAATACAATTCTGTTTTAAAAATAGCGCTGCGTTCTAGCAGGGCGTGCTCCTCTGTACTCGCAGCCTTCTCATCTGATTCTATCACGGTGAAAAATGTCCTTTTGTTTAGATTCTATTGTGTGTCATTAAACAGAATAGTCTGCAGTGGAGGGAAATTATGAAATATTTGTATCTTTCCTCACGCCAAGTCACTGTTCAGGAAGTTTTTTAAGTCCTAAATAATTTTAATTTGTATAGCCCAGTTTTTTTTTTTTTTTTTTGACTGGTGTGGATCTGATGGGAATAGGCTGGAGAGAGGGGTTCATGCTTCCTCTCTACTTGGCCAAGTCATATTGCATTACAGAAACCTGTTGCAGCCCTAGGCAGTTCAAACTCTGAATATATAGAAACCTAGCATGAGCAGGGAGGTCACCTTCAGTAGAAACTGAAAGATCTGTAGATCCAGAAAAATGGACAACTGAAATTCACAAGCAAATCTTTACTTCTCCAGCAGATCCTGAGTGGTGACCTCTTTTTGGTCACTCTGGGCATCTATCCCATTAAAAGACCTATAGGGGTGGTAAGGTGCTTGGAGGGGGCAAGGCCAAAACGGTCATGCTCACTAAGGGCCAATTCACACTATATTATCAACATTTTTGGGATGCCTGGCTTTACACGCACATGAAGTTTTTTTTTGGCATCCCAGTCTTAATCTGTAGGGTTCAATATTGAGTTGCCCCACCCTTTGCAGCTATAACATCTTCAACTCCTCTGGGAAGGCTGTCCACAAGGTTTAGGAGTGTGTCTATGGGAATGTTTAATAATTCTTCCAGAAGTGCATTTGTGAGGTCAGGCACTGATGTAGAACGAGAAGGCCTGGCTCCCAGTCTGTGCTCTAATTCATCCCAAAGGTGTTCTGTCAGTTTGAGGTGTAGACCAGTCAAGTTCCTCCACCCCAAATGTGCGCATCCATGTCTTTATGGACCTTGCTTTGTGCACTGGTGCGCAGTCATGTTGGAACAGGTAGGGGCCATCCCTAAACTGTTTCCACATGCTGGGAGCATGAAATTGTCCAAAATGTCTTGTTATTCTAACGCCTTAAAACCGAGATCCACCTAAATATAATATTAAAAGTCAGCAGCTACAAATACTGCAGCCGAGGTGATCTATGCCCAGAAGTGGGAACAAAATTCCTGGTGGGGGGGAGAGGATTCCAAAAAGTGGAAGTTACATTTTTGGGAAGAGTTGAAGCTGTTCTCACCGAATTCATTTCGACGCACACCTTGAAAACCAAACACCTCATCCTACTCGGGGATTTCAACCTCTGGGCTAATTCCACCCAGGACCCCATCCTCACCGCCTGCATGGACCAATTGGAAGATTTAGGTCTGCAACAACTGATAAATACTCTGCGCATGTTTCAGGGCACACCCTTGACCTTATCTTTAAACAGAATATGGACATCAACACTCTGGACAACTCGTCGTTACCTTGGATGGAACACCATGCTATCAAATTTAAAATAACTACCAACACTTGGACAAGATCACAGAAGAAACTGCATTCGGAACTCTTCCAAAACACACTATCAAATAAAAGAACAATGGCCAATCAAAACCATTCAACGGAAGCAACCCTCAACCTCCTTAACAAAGCATTACTACAGACAGCAGACAGTCGCTCCAAGACGCAGAGCACTCATCCGCAAAAACTATTCGGGCTGGTTAAATGACGCTCTGACATTGCTGAAGCAAGAACACAGATGAGCTGAAGGAGCCTGGAGGAGAAACGCAACAAAGGAAAACCACACAATCTACAAGCTACTTACCAAGAAATTCCACAAAGAAATCTTCAAAGCAAAGAAAGAACACTTCTCCAATACCATCTGAAAAGCCCTTAACCGCCCCCATGAACTTTTCAAACTAGTCACTCAGACTATGAACCCCACCTGTTTAGAGCCTCCAGCAAACGAAACACAAGAATTCTGCAATGAACTATCTGATTTTTATTTTTTTTTGACTAAGTCAAACATTCGTGAAATAATTCAGCAGAAAAAAAAACACCAACAAAAAAGACCAATATCACGGATTAGAAAAATGCCTGACATTTGATAGATAATTGGATGACAGAGAGCTCCCTCAAACTCGGTGGATCCAAAACAGAACTTCTCTTTCTCCACGCAAACCGGAAGATAAATTCTCGGACGACATGGACGCCTCCCACCATCTTTGGACAAACCATCACCCCAAGCACTAAAGTAAAAAGCCTGAGTTATTTTTGACTCGGACATGTCTATGGATGCACAAATAGGATCAGTGGTCAGCGGATCTCACTATCTTCTCCGCTTGCTGCGTAGACTTATCTCCTTCATCCCAGAAGACACAGCAGTAGTAGTTGGAACACTAATCAATTCCCGACTCAACTACGCAAACTCCCTCTACCTAGGACTACCGAAATGCCAGCTTTATCGTCTACAAGTCGTCCAGAACACTGCAGCCAGACTGGTAACGGGTAAAAAACCGTGGGAACAAATCTCCCCGGTCATAAGGACCCTCCACTGGTTTGCTGTAAAGGATCGGGTGACATCCAAGACCCTCTGCCTCACCCACAAATGCACGCAAGGAAACGCGCCGCAATACTTATGCGAGAAAATGAAACGCTACACCCCAAATCGGGCCCTACGATTATCCTAATTGGAACCTCCTCCACATCCCCAAGTCCCGCTACAAATCTAAAGGAGAACGAAGATTCGCAGTCAAAGGACCACGGTTATGGAACACTCTACTTGCGGACATTCGGATGGAAGAAAACCATTGGGCCTTCAGAAAAAAACTTAAGACCCATCTATTCTGAAAGCTTAGGTGGACGAAGACATTGGATACAGCGCCTTGAGGCGATTTAGTTCGCATTTGTAGCGCTATACAAGTTACTCACTCATTCACTCTTATAGCTGCAAAGGGTGGGCCAACGCAATATTAAACACTACGGACTAAGGCTGAGAGGCAGCTGCCCCAATACTTTTGGTAATATAGTGTATGTGGCGACAGACGTTTTACTGCATGGTAAAATGTCTGTCACCGCAGGAATACATAGGACTTTTTTTCCTGTGTCCCATTCACACTGTCTTGCAGCCTAGCACTGCGGTAAAATACATTTTATTGCAGTACACCGGGCTGAATCGCACTACAATGTTGCACATTGAATATTTAGCTGTAGCATAAAGCAGTTGTTTGCGAAGGGTTGGAGAGTGGTACAATGAGTGTCTGCAGGCAACAGTGAAGCATGGTGGACGTTACTTGCACATTTGTAGCTGCATTTCTGGAAATGGAATTGGAGATCTGGTCAGGATCTATGGTGTTCTCAATGCTGAGAATGCTGGAACATACTGCATTATGACCACTATTTGGAAGCGATGGTCATAGTAAATAAGTATTTAATACCTATGTTAATTAGCTCCATTTAGTGGCCATAATATAGTACATTCTTGATTCACTCTCTTCAGTATGAATAAATAGAAATCGACTTGGAGAAAAAACATTTTATAGCATTTGATTTAGCCCCTGATTTTATAAATGCACCCCATAAAGTCCCGTTATTGTTTTTAATTTTTCAGACACTAGGACGTACTCTCCATAGTAAAGTACCTGTCATGGTTATGCAGTAATGTTTGTCTGTCAGCTTACCTCTCCATGTGCTCAGATTAAGAGGCCAGCCACTCTCACCCGGTTGCTTAAACGGGTTGTAAAAGTTTGTTTTTTATTTTTTAAATAGGTTCCTTTAAGCTAGTGCAGGGCTCTACAAATCCCGGTCGCCAGGTCGTCATGGCGACTAAAAACAGTGTCCTGGTGACTTGGCTTGGAAGGTGAGCTGGCGCCATCTGGTGGTGAGCCATTGGTATTACAAGTTATTACCACCAGATGTGAGCTGGCGCCATCTGGTGGTGGCCGTTGGTATTACAAGTTAAGCATTACAAGTTAAACAGCAATTCTAATGTCATTTTTTACTGCCATCTTCTTCCCTCTAATTAGAACCCCCAAACATTATATATATTTTTTTATCCTAACACCCTAGAGCAGGGATCCTCAAACTACGGCCCTCCAGCTGTTGTGGAACTACAAATCCCATGAGGAGACAAATTTCTCACCGCTCCAGGTGAGCCCCGTGTCAAGGTGCTGGCAATGCTAATGATAGCAAATTGAAGGACGAAAACTGGACAACCGCACTCCGAAATCACTTAAAATAAGTTGTCTTTTATTTTTCAACTGTACATACAGTCACTGCAGTCACTGCAACAATCAGTGCTTAGTCATGGCTAAGCACTGATTGTAAGTGCAAAACGTGTCGGCCATACTGTATTTTGTTGGTTGCAGTGACTGTATGTACAGTTGAAAAATAAAAGACAACTTATTTTAAGTGATTTCGAAGTGCGGCTGTCCAGTTTTCGTCCTACACATCCCATGAGGCATTGTAAAACTCTGACAT
This sequence comes from Rana kukunoris, assembly GCA_029574335.1. NCBI lineage: Eukaryota > Metazoa > Chordata > Amphibia > Anura > Ranidae > Rana > Rana kukunoris. The sequence goes on along the minus strand of JAJQKJ010000269.1, from coordinate 32,794 downwards.
TCACAGACATGACTAGGCATGATGGGAATTGTAGTTCCTGAACAACTGGAGGGCCGTAGTTTGAAGACCCATGCCCTAGAGAATAAAATGGCGATCGTTGCAATACTTTCTGTCACGCCGTATTTGCGCAGTGGTCTTACAAGCACATTTTTTTGTGAAAAAATTACTTTTTTTTTTAATTTAAAAAATAAGACAACAGTAAAGTTATCCCCATTTTTTTTTTTTTTATATTAAGAAAGATAATGTTACACCGAGTAAATTCATACCCAACATGTCACGCTTCAAAATTGCGTCCGCTCGTGGAATGCCGACAAACTTTTTTACCCTTTAAAATCTTCATAGGCGACGTTTAAAAAAATCTACAGGTTGCATGTTTTAAGTTACAGAGGAGGTCTAGGGCTAGAATTATTGCTCTCACGCTACCAATCGCGGCGATACCTTACATGTGTGGTTTGAACACCGTTTACATATGCGGGCGCTGCTCACATATGTGTTCCCTTCTGCGTGCGCGAGCTCGACGGGACGGGGTGCGTTTTCTGGCTCCTAACTTTTTTAGCTGGCTCCTAGATTCCAAGCAACTTTTGTCAAACCCTGAGCCAGTACATTATTGGTTCACTTACCTTTTCCTTCGGTTTCCCTTTTTAAATGTTTTTTGGTCTGAATTTCTCACTTCCTGTTCCTCCTCAGTAAGCTGTTCTGGCTGACTCACCTCAGTAAGCTTGCCCCTATCAAAAAAAAAAAAACATTTAGAAGGGAAATCGAAGGAAAACCTAAGTGAATTAACAATTCACTAGCTTAAAAACAATAAAAAACAAACCTTTACAACCCCTTTTAAGTAATCTCTGCTCTAAGCATGGCTCCACCCCAGGCCCTATCAGGGAACTCTAAATTAACCTGTGCACTTCAAGCCAGCCGTGCTGATCAACATGGTCTGTTTTGGCTTCTGTGTACTCATTGCTCTGTGTCGTACATCTGATCCTGTTTACCGACTTTGGCTTGTTCTTGACTGTCCTCGTCTGCTTCATACCCCAACCTTTGGCGTGTTCTTTCGACTATCCCTTGGCTAATCTCCTGACTATCCTTGTTCCAGGCTGCTGCTTCCTTCCTCTTCGTCCTTTAATCTACCGTGAGCATGAGCTGGGAGACCCTGGGGGTCGCGACATGGAGCCAGTTGCTGCGCAGTCCATCCTCTCCACTAGAGGCTCTGGTGAACACCTGCTGGCTCTTGGACTCCACGCCCTGGGTTATCTATGCTCTAGCTCCCATTGGGATCTGTGTTGGTGCTTCAGTGGACCTGCCTTCCTGAACCCAGAGTTCAATCCGCAGCAGTCAGTCCTAGGGTCCACTACCTTAGCGGTGCACTCCTGACTTCTACGGACTGCATCTGTCACCTGACCGTACCCTTGTTAATACATTCTATGCATATCCACTTTCTGGCTGTAGGACATCCATGGACATCCTTAGGTTAAAGTGGTTATACCGGGATGATGCCTGCAACCAGCGATTCCCTTTTTTGTAAAAGTCATCCTAGTGGCTGATTAGCTGCTGGATTGCTTTTAGAGGCTTTTTTTTCTGGAAATGTAGAGGAGATCTTTGGGATCCTATAGACCCCAGATCTCTCCATAAAGAGGATCTGTTGTGCTTTATTTCTATCACAGGCAAACGGCAACCCACCATTTAATTCTCTAGGGCCTCTGCCTAAAAATGATACATAACGTTTGGGGGTTCTAAGTAGTTTTCTAGCAAAGATTTTTACATGTAAGAGAGAAATGCCAAAATTGGCATGGTTGGTAGGGAAGTAGATGTTCACTATAACCTAGGTGCAAAGATTGTGCCTACCTGAGTGGGCGTTGGTGGACATTGGTAGAGTGGGCCTGCCGTTCCCTCCCCCATTTTTAATCCAGTGTTCTGACTTTGCTTTTTTGCTTAATTTTCTTTCCCTTCATGCCTTGCAGTCCTCATCTGAGTTGCAGTGTGAAGAGGCCGGTGTCTAATAGTAATAGAAGCAGTGATGTATGTTATTATGCGTCCTTCATCAGTGCCGCTTCCTTAGAGAGTAGAGGAATCGGGCCTATACATTGAAGAGACTCGTCAGTGTTTACATGAAGACTGAAGTGTTTAGAGAACTCTGCTGTAATGCAGACATCACTTGTGTGGCTCATTGTTATCCTGTAATGGAAGGAATAGGCCGGAGTCACAGGACTGAGCTGTGAAGTGGATCCCCCAGTGTATTTACTTCCCATTTTAATGCGTAACCTTTTATGATTTGCATGGGAAAGTTGGGTAGAATGTTCTGAATGGAAACAGATCTGTAGGAAATCTGAATGCTTATATTGATAAAATAGGCCTGAACACATATCTGAATTAATGCAGATAACTCACCAAGTGAGTTTAACCACTTCAATACCCGCCTATTGTAATATTATGTCCGCAGGTGGGAGCTCTCATCCTGGGCGGGCGTCGTATGACGATCTCGGCTTCCTGTCGGTATAGGGAGCGTGCGTGCCGGCCGTGTCAGAGGAGCCGATGCGCATGCCTGTCGGCCATGATGTCCGGGCACCCGCAATGTCCGCCGGGCACCCGCGATCGCTCATGACAGAGCAGGATCGTGGATCTGTGTGTGATAGAAAAATAAAACAATGCGTGTAAGGTCACAATAGCAATAAAATTAGCATTATACATTATCAGCTTTAGTAGTAATATTGCTTTGAAACAGTATTGGGAAATGGAGGTCAGACGATATTTAGCCATTTTATTATCCAAATTAGGCAGATATTTAACACTGCCTACAAGCGTGCCTCCTCCCTTCTCCACACTCCATTGGCAGAGCAGTGCAGCAATGTGTGAAACTGACATGTAACTGAATGCAGAGAAGGAGAGGAGCTGTCAAAATTGAACGTTGATTTCAGGGGTGGGCGGGACCCGGCATCTATCAAACACCAGCCAATGGGATAGGATCTGGGTGGGCCGCTATATGTATGTGACCCTGCCCCCTTTCTTCAGCAACCCAATCATTGGCTGGTGTTTGATAGCTGCTGGCCCGCCCACCCTGACATCACCGCTGAATTTTGATAGCTGGTCTCTCTCTGCGTTCGGTTACATATGTCAGTTTCACACACAGTTAAACTATTGGCTCAGTGTGCCAATCAGTACCAACCCGTGCCAACTGACCGAATCAACCAGTGCCATCTGTACTGAGGACATAAATTGTGTGGCAGAGTGATAGGAGCAAGCAGGGTGGAGTGGGTCAGTTTTATGAGATGAAGGAAAAAAAATCAGCCTAAATTATCCGCCGCAAAAATTGGCATTGTGTATCAGCCATCAGCTGCCGTGATTTCTAAATATCAGCCAGAGAAAAACCCATATCGGTCGACCTCTATTAGGCCATGCATAAAGTCTGACAAAACGCAAAATATAGCATGGAGAGTAATGAGAAGAATAAAGAAGGAAAAAAAGTGAGGGGGAAGACAGAGAAAGTAGAGGGTTTCTTGCATTGGCTCCGTCACTGGCTCAAGGTGGGTCCTCAGATGCCACAGCTCCCAGACCTTATCGTGGTTCTCTAGTCTTTGCTGTATCCTAGCGGTCATCTTCTCCATAGGCTCCACACCCCTGATCCTAGCATACAGGGCATCCGGAGAGGGTGGTGAGCACCTCCTTCCTTTTGAGGGCGACAAGGCAATATGCAGCCGTAAGGATGTGTCCAAGTCGTTTTTCATGGGGATTGGCTATTTTTTAATGGAGAGAGGCCAAGCAAAAATTATTTTGGTGTCGTGGTTGTCAGCAGGAAAGGTAATTTTAAATAACATTCAACTACAATTGGACTTGTGTCGCGATTTGTATACGCTATATTATGTTTTCTTCTTTTTACCCCCATGAAAGTGGAGTTCTCTAGTAATATAAGGGGAATAGTCGGTCTATGGAAATGAGGGATTGATAGTACGTCTATAGGACTTTTCAATTTCTCTTTATTAATTTATAAAAGATGTTTAGGACTAAATTCTGTAACCTTAATTGCGTTTTAACAGAAAAGTGTACTGAGAGTGCGATTAAGGGCCATCATTGCTGACCTCCTGCAGAAAATCCTACTTTGTAGCCTGTAACATCAGTACTTCCTGATTAACTGACCTGAAATAATTATACATATTTTTAAATTGGAATCAGAACTTCTGATCTGCATACTTGTTCTGGGTCATTAACTCAGAAAGTGATGATTGTATTGGAATGACAGCGAGGGACAAGTATTCCCATACTTCTTCTGTACGGGTTTATATTCATGGTGCTATCTGCTAAAAATAGCAATATATAACTGGCCTGTAGATGTCACTGTGATGCTGTCCATTGGTGACCAGGAGACCAGTGTGCGTGATCAGGGGCTGCAACACACTATGCAGTGTCTTTACTCTGCCTCATATGTAAGCGTAGGCAGCAATCAAATACTAATATTTAACACATGTTTTTTTAAATACATTATTAATCATTTCCTCCATCTATTCCTGTATTTGCCTCCTGTAGCCTCAGTTTATAGCAACATTCAGGCTGACAGAAGAGAGGCAGGCAATCAGGAATTGCGCAGTGCTGTCAGTCTAATGCCGCGTACACACGATCGGAAATTCCGACAAGAAGTCCGATGTGAGCTTTTGGTCGGACACTAGGTAATGTCACTTAACCACTTAAGGACCCCCGCACACACATATACGGCCACAGAATGGCACGTACAGGCACAAGGGCGTAAATTTACGTCCCCGCCTAAGTGCGGTTCGGGGGTCCCATCGGGACCCCCTCCGCGGCGTGCGGGGGTCCCCCTGGCTCCGGGAGCGATCCGGGATCTGCGGCGGATGTCAGCGCTTACCCGCCCCCCCGCGATCGCTCCCAGCCAATGGGAGCGCGCTCCCATCCTGTCACTTCCTCCTCCTGTGTTTACACAGGAAGGAGGAAATGATGTAATCTCTCATCGCAGCGCTGTTTCCCAGCGCTGCTGATGAGAGAAGACACCACAAGTAAGTGTGCACCAACACAACACTGACACACACTCACATAGGCATATTAACCCCTTGTGATCGCCCCCCCCCCACCCCCCTGTCACAGTGTCACTGAATGCAGTGATCTAATCACTGCATTTAGTGTCAGTGTGACAGGCAGTGTAAAAAACAGTTAGTGTTAGGTTCAGGATAGCCCCCCCACCCCCCCTAATAAAGTTTTAACTGATCCCCTGTTAACCTTTCACTCTATCAGCGTCCTAAGCGATCATTTTTCTAGTTATTGTGTCGCTGTTCCCGCTAGGTAGCTATTTTTTTTATTGCGATTTTTTTTTTTTCTAAAGACTGTGGCTAAATAAATTTTGGCCTAAATGTTTGACTAAAATTTAGTTATTTGATTTTTTTTTCAGTAAAAATATTGTTTTTTTTTCCAGCGTCACTAAGCGAAAAATAAAAATCGCAGAGGTGATCAAATACCACCAAAAGAAAGCTCTATTTGTGGGAAGAAAAGGACGCAAATTTTGTTTGGGAGCCACGTCGCACGACCGCGCAATTGTCTGTTAAAGCGACGCAGTGCCGAATCGCAAAAACACCTTGGGTCATTTACCAGCGTATTGGTCCGGGTCTTAAGTGGTTAAGGGACAGTTCCTAGTGTCCTGGAGTTGCTGACGTCCAAGATGGTGGGGCCAAGCAGCAATCCCACAGCTTTTAGATGTCTACAGAAGGGAGGAATTGACAGGAAAAGGACATGCATGAAATATTACTTGTACATGTAATCTAATGGGAAGATTTCTTGTTTAAATAAATAGTCTGGTGACAGGGTCTCTCTAACTCCAGATCTAATGGTAATGTGTTTTTGTATAAGTGATGGGTGATCCACCTGTGGCCCTCCACTGTTGCAGAACTACAACTTTCATCATGCCTCTTTCTTTGGGAGTTTGCTCGTAACTGGCAGCAGCTGGCAATTCCTTAATGGGACTTGTAGTTCCTCAACAGCTGGTTGGGCATCCATGGGTTAAGTGGTTAGCGCTTCAGCCTAGCAGCACTAAGGTCGTTGGTTCAAATCTCTGTGCCTGTGAGGGTGTTCTCTGTGTGCTCCGGTTTCCCTCCACACTTCAAACCCATGCTGGTAGGTTAAATGGCTCCTGGATAAATTGGCCCTGTATGAATGTGAGTTAGGGACCTTAGATTGTAAGATCCATAAGAGCAGGGACTGCTGTGAGTGTATATAACATATTGTAACCTTGGTTTACGATTAATGCAGTTTACAAGTTTTGAAAGACGAGCAACTTAAAAAATAATTAAAAAAAATCCTGACTCAGTTTGTGCGCGTTGTCTCGCAGAATGAGCAGGATTCAAGCCTCTGCGGTGTGCAGTACCGCATTTGGCCAGAGGTGCGGGGGCGCCGGCAACACTCGGAACGGTTCGGAGCGGTTTGAAATCGCTCAAATACTCAGAAATACTGTGTTCCTGAGCTTTTCCGAGTTCAGCCGAGCTGTCTCTAAATATTTCTAAGTCTCTCCGGCGCCCCCCCACCTTTGGCCACATGCGGCATTGCATTGAATAAAAGTCAATGCGAAACAAATGATCTTCATTTCCGTTGACTTCTATCGGGAAACTCGCTTTGATATGCGAATGCTTTTGGATTACAAGAATTCTCCTGGAACGGATTATGCTCCGTAATCCAAGGTACCACTGTGTGTGCGTGTGTGTGTGTATGTGTATTACTATATATATATATATATATATATATATATATATATATATATATATATATATATATATATATATATATATATATATATATATATATATATATATATATTATATTATAATATAATTCTCTAAATTAAATATAACACTGTGTGTGTGTAAAGTGCTGCGCAAATTGACAATGCTATAGTACCTATAATAAATAAAATAATACATAAAATACTATTTTTAAATTGTAGAAATCCCCTTTGAAAATACTTTCCAGCACTTGAGTGTATTGTGTTAAGGTTTAGACGTTACAGCAAGCTGGGGAATTTAACCAACGAGCCTGACTTATAATTGTTCGTGTTTTGATGGATTTGTCTGAAAAACAGCTCCGTGCATCTCGGATTCCACAAGAAACACAGAGAGGAATGTTAGCACAATGCTCACAGCAAAGTCAGCTATCCATTACAGTCTGAACCTTATTTTTTTCTTTTAAAGTCAATTTTTGTCTGCACCTTATTTGGAAGTCCATGGTTTGGAAAGGGTGGCTTTGCCTCTGTTATGTTCTCGTGTCTAATGCCGCGTACACATGATCGGAAATTCTAACCGTGTGTAGGCTCAATCAGAATTTTGCTGTTGGAATTTCCGCCAACAAAAGATTGAGAGCTGATGCTCAAATTTTCTAACAGAAAAAATTCCAATTGGAAATTCTGATCGTCTGTAGCAATTCCGACGCACAAAATTTCTACGCATGCTCGGAAGCATTGAACTTAATTTTCTCGGCTCGACGTAGTGTTTTACGTCACCGCGTTCTTGAAGTCGAAAATTCAGAGAACTTTTGTGTGTGTGTAAGCCAAGCTTGAGCGGAATTCCGTCTGAAAAACTATCCAAGCCCCAAAGTGCTCCCCTCCCTCCTCCTTGTCTGTGTCCAGAGGCAAAGCGCATGTAGCGGGTGCTGCGGTTCCCTATCCCGCTTGCTCTCTCCACTGGCACCTGACGAGCGCATACCTCCTGCTGTTCACGGAATCCGGGCTGGGTACCACAGCGGAGCCTATTACACGTTCCGGCACTAGGCTCCACTAATTAATTCTGTCCGGTGTGCATGGAGCAGTCTCTTGTCTGCCCCGCCCCCTCTGCGTGTGTCAGCTCTTCTCCCATAGGCGGTGTGATGAGAGGCTTGTGGGTTGGCCTGAGCTGCTGCCAATCATCCCGTGCACTCCCAGAAATGCTCTCCGAGTGCCACCCTCCAAGTGACCAAAGATGCCAGGTATGCCCCGCCCCCTGTAATGTGCTTCTGCTCCCAGCGCGCCCGAGCTACAAGGATCTATTGGACAAGTACTGATCTATGGGGACACCTGCTGTGGGGGGGCTCTGATGGGAGACACCTGCTGTGGGGGGGCTCTGATGGGAGACACCTGCTGTGGGGGGGCTCTGATGGGGGACACCTGCTGTGGGGGGGCTCTGATGGCGGACACTAATGAAGACTTCTTAGGGGAGCATCTGTGTTTGAGTTGTAGCCATAGAAACATGTGTAAAGGGGTGGAGTTAGTAAGATGACCACGCCCATGTGGGGGGTGCCAGAAATATTTCTGCACCCAGGTGTCTGTGACCCTAGGATCGGCCCTGGTCTCATGGACCCCGGTGCTGCAGTATCTCTGTTCCTCTCGCCTCCAGGCCATTCATTAAGAAAATGGCTTAAGGCTTTGTTTTGTGATTGGCCAGTATGAGAGGAGGACAGAGACATGATGGGACCAGAGACATGATGGGACCAGAGACATGATGGGACCAGAGACATGATGGGACCAGAGACATGATGGGACCAGAGACATGATGGGACCAGAGACCTGATGGGACCAGAGACATACATGATGGGATCACCAGGGTCCTGGAGACCAGCACTTGCATCCATAGAGCTGTACTATAATCCTGACATGCAAACAAACACATTTTTAAGAGACTGAAGAGACCCTGCAAGCATGGAGGTTTGAAGCTGAGGCCTATTTACTTCTCTAAAACCGTTAAAGTGGTTATAAAGGCAAAACCTTATTTTACCTTTTTATCCATTCCCTGCATTAAAGAGGATCTTTAACCTAGATCAGGCGTCACCAAACTTTTGAAAGAAAGGGCCCGTTTTTATTGTCCTTCAGACTTTAGGGGGGCCGGACTGTGCCCAGTGGGAGTAAACCATACCCAATCTCTGGTATTGGGGGGGGGGGGGGGGGGGGGGACTAGTTGGTGCCATTGGGAGGAATAGTGCCCAATTTTTGTTGTCAGTGAGAGGAATTCTGCCCCATCGTTGGTGTCAGTGGAAGGAATAGTTCCCCGTTGTTGGTTTCAGTGGCAGGAATAATGCCTCAATGGCTAGATAAAAGCAAGCAAAGGGCCACATCTGGCCCCAGGGCTGCAGTTTGGAGACCACTGCTGTAGATAATAAAAATGAAGCTTCCCTGTCCAGGGATCCAGCTGTGTCCTCACCGGGGCTGGTTCTTCACCGATCTTCAGGCTCCGGTTCCAGTATGGTTACTGTGGGAAGCCGGATGTGACTCCTTGTGGCTTCACCGCTCCATAATAAAGTTTTACAATGGAAGTGCTGTCTAAGAGCAGGCACCACAGTATGCCTACGGTCACCTATGCTACCCATCAAAGCTTCTTGGTTCCGCTTTGTTCCTGGGACCTGGCATCGTCTAATCGTGGAACCCCACCGACTACCATTCAAATGGCTTGTAAGGGACAGAGAATGGCATGACACAGAGCTTAGTGTTGAACAAAGTGAATCGAAATCATAATGGGACATAGAAGCTTTTCTGAATAATAAAGATGTCTGTTCCTGGGCAGGATATTTTACTTTTAAAGTTTTTTTAGTAACCCAGGACCCTGCATTCACTATATCTGGTCTCCCACAGAACACGGAAATGCAATTATTTAAGTAAATATTCTTGAGGTGATTGTAGTCGTATTGGTAGAGAAAACAGAGAAAATTGTGTACTGTCCGTGATACTTTTTTATTTTATTTGCACTAACATACAATTTTCCAGGACAGGCTTTTGGGGTATGTCCCACCTTAAGGTCCATGCAATACTCCAGTACTGCTTGGACCTTTAAGAAGGGGACATACCCCAAAAGCTTTTCTTGAAAAATTGTATGTTGGTGCAAATACTTTTTTTTTCTTTTATTTTATCACGGACAGTACTCAATTTTCTCTGTCTTAATTAAATATAAACTGCTAAATGCCTTTACTTGTCAGCAGTATATAGCAGTGCTGTTACTTCTATTAGTGTCTAGCTGAGCATTGGTTAAAGCTTCTAGGAGGAGTTGTCATTCTCCTCTGACTGTCCTATGAGACTGCAGAACCCTGTGTCTGGACAGTGCTGATTGGCCCTGTTTAGATCACATGCACCCCCGCCAAAAAAATAAAAAATTAAACTCTAGCAATGCACATCAAACTGAGCATGTGCAGCGTGCCCCAAAACTCTGTCCTATCAAGCCTCGTACACATGGCCGGTTTTCCCAGCAGGAAAACTGCCAGGAGAGCATTTAGGCGGGAATCCCGGCCGTGTGTATGCTCCCTAGCAGTTTTCATGTCAGGAAAACGGACGGGAATCCCGATGGGAAAATGGAGACCCCTGCTCTCTATTTTCTCGTCGGATTTCCTGGCAGGGGGTTTTGTGGAAAAAGCGCACATGCTCGATAACACTTCAACGCAAGCGCGGTAGCATACAAGGTTAGTGTGGGATGTAGCAAGATGGCGGCGACAGCATCGAATGTGACGAAACGCCGGCTTGGCGTAGTTGATGACGTCACTGCGTTCTTGCCATTCAAAAGAACTTTTGAGTGGCCGTCTGTATACATGGCTTTGCAGAGCAAGCTTGCCAGAAATCCCGTCAGGAAAACCAACGTTTTTTTTTTCGTGATGGAATACCTGGCTGTGTGTACAGGGCTCTTCAGGCAATAGATTGAGGACTGTGGAAGGGGAGGGTCAGAGAAGACAGTATCAAACAGCCTTTTTACACACTGTGCAGGATTAACCCCTTAGGTTCCAGTGAGTATAACGAGCATGCTTTACTGCATATATAGACTGATTTTACTGTTGTGGGTTTAGTAGCACTTTTTACGTTTTAAAATTTGAATACGGTTTACGCTCAATGCTTGTGGAGTTTGAATTAATAATATGTATTGTCTTCTAACATTTTGGTGAATATTTATATGTTTTACCTTGCAGAATCCTGTTAAAAGCATTCCAGATTCACATGAAATTACACTGCAGCATGGCTCCAAAACTGTAAGTACAAATAATTGCAAATTTGCAAAAATAATAATAATTTCTGCTAAATATAAATTCAAACTGTTTTTTGTGCAGTCGTAATTTTGCCTTTATACATTTACAGTAATAGCTTGGATTGCGAGCATAATATGTGCTATAGTATACAGGTAAAGGACCTGGCCAGTTTTTGCGATTCGGCACTGCGCTGCTTTAACTGATAATTGCGCGGTCGTGCGACGTGGCTCCCAAACAAAATTTGGCGTCCTTTTATTCCCCACAAATAGAGCTTTCTTTTGGTGGTATTTGATCACCGGTATTTATTTTTTGCGCTCTAAACATAAATAGCACTTTTTTTTCTATAATAAATACCCCAAAAAAGATATAAAAAAATATATATATTTTTCTCCGTTTAGGCTGATACGTATTCTTATACACATTTTTGTTAAAAAAAAATCGCAATAAGCGTTTAACGATTTGGTTTGCGCAAAATTTATAGCCTTTACAAAACAGGGGAGTTTTAGCATTTTTATTATTTTTTTTTTTTTTTTTTATGGCGGGCAGCGCCTTTTTTTTTTTTTTTTTTGACTGCGACATTATGGCGGTGTCCGCCATTTCGCAGTCAAAAAAAAAAAAAAAAAAGGCGCTTCGCCGCCATTTTAAAAAAAAAAAAAAAATTAAAAATGCCATAAAACTATCCCCTGTTTTGTACTAATTTTGCAAACCAAATCGTTAAACGCTTATTGCGATTTTTTTTTCAAAAATGTGTATAAGAATAGTATCGCCTAAACGGAGAAAAATATATATATTTTTTTATATCTTTTTTGGGGTTTTTTTAGAAAAAAAAGTTTTTTTTTAGAGCGCAAAAAATAAATACTGATCAAATACCACAAAAGAGCTCATTTGTTGGGAATAAAAGGGCAAATTTTGTCAGTAAACAGTGTCATCCGACAATTTTGACACATTTTTGGGACCAATGTCATTTTCACAGCAAAAAAATGCTATAAAAATGCACTGTTTACTGTGAAAATGACAGTTTAGGAGTTAACTACTGAAGGGGTTATGTGTGACCTCATATGTTTTTCTAACTGTAGGGGGGCGGGGCTGAACATGTGACATCACTGATCGCCTTTCCCTATATCAGGGAACAGATAATCAGTGACATTGGCACTGTGAAGAACGGGGAAGGGGGTGTGTTTACACACACCTCTCCCCGTTCTTCAGCTCATGTGACCGATCGCGGGACACCGGCAGCGATCGGGTCCAGCGGTCACAGAGCTTTGGACCGGGTCACGGGCGCACGCCCACAGCTGGGCACTTAGAGGAGGTACGAGGAGGTACAGGTACGTGCTTTTGCCCAGCCGTGCCATTCTGCCGACGTATATGTGCAGGAGGCGGTCCTTAAGTGGTTAATACTAACAATTTTTATTAGAGCTCATGATGAAGATGGGGACAAAAAATACAGCAAAAGATTCCATAATACAGAAAATAATATGCACATATCGCCACTCCATTTGTATGGTATATTAAAAAAAGAACGTTAACAATCCCAATGGGGATCTACAGAAGGAGATGACAACTTGTGTAGAAGAACCTTGTACACTGTACTAATATGAATAAGTAAGCTAGAAATAATTCCTGACATACTGTATCTGAAAGATGTACTTCACATATCGAAGGAATATGTAAATGATTACACCACTGTCAAACACGATATGCAAGAGCAACTTGGTATGAGGACCAGCTTTTCCATTTACGTTCGTAAATTGCCGTGGTATCAATGATGGCGTGATAAATGAATTCCGTAAGTTTTATAGCCTCCATTCTTTGTAAAACTTGAGACTAGGAAACGGTGGGGGAACACTAGTTGAGAGCTATCGCTCGTTGAATAGCACTAAAAAGGGTATGACCCAATCTCTGGCATGGAGGTGGTTCTGTATATCTGGTTGCGAAAAAGAGGCACATGGGAAGGTCTGAGTAAGTTGTACTCCAGTGATTTAAAGGGGTTGTGAAGCTTTGTATTTTTTCACCTTTAATGCATCCTGTGCATTAAAGAGGAAGTAAACCCTCAAACATAAAAAAATAAACCTGAGGGAGCTGTGGTGGCTCAACGTGATTGGCACTGCGCTGACAAGCCATTCACCTCTGAAGCCAAGGGTTCGGATCCCGGTCTCGGCTACATGTGAATTGAGTTTGGTGGTCTCAGCCCGGCTCCCGGTGGGTGTGCTATGCAAGGTACGCCTGTGCTTAGTACGCCCACCCCCCCCCCACAAAAACCACCACACTTGCACGCACACGAAATTGGTTTAAAACACATGCACTTTGGCCATACGGTCTCTTAAAATAAAGAGAGGCGAAGGACCTACGGGGCTGGCTGGGTGGGCTAGGCCCCCTCACTCCCTCATAGGGGGAGTCCCTCTGCCCCATTGGGGTCCCGTTGGGCCCCAGTTGGGCTCCCAAGAGGAGCAGGTAGGGCGGGGTGAGTGGGAGGCCCCCCTTCACACCCGCCATTGCCACCAGGGGCATGGAGAAGGATGGACGATTGCCTCCGGGGGGAGGGTCTGCCTACTCCCAACTCCTGCAGTCCGGCTCCTCTCTCTCGAGTTCACGCACAAAAAAAATACACTTTAAAAAAGAAAAAAAAAAGAAAAAAATTAAAAAAAAATAAACCTTGCAAGAGAAAGTCATAATGAGCTAGTATGCATAGCATACCAGTTTTATAAAAGATAACAAAGTTAAAAAGTGTGGCGCTATTGCTGTAACGAGAGGTAAATCTTGATGATAATATCCTCCCTTATTACCCTTTGGAGGAAATATGTGACATTAAAGTGTAACATTCAAGTGTGAATATCCAAAGTGCATATAAATAAATAATGAGCAATTGTATTGATATTTAAACCACCAGTGTACATCAAACATTAAAGGAGTTAATAATTTGTTTGCCTAAAATTAATGTCTGCAAGGTAGACCGACAGAATAGTGTAATGATTCTGTTAAAAAACGAGTAAATACCTATTAAATTCCTTCATCTATATGCGGCGTTCTAGTTTCTGTTCTCTCATTCATTTCCTACTTTGCGGCGCTCGCTCATGTAAGAACTACATTTCGCAGTAAGCATTGCGGCACGCCCAGTAATTCACACCTCCTTGAAGTCTCTAACACGTAGAGAGCGCCCCGCCGCACAGATGTAGTTCCCAAGAGGGGGCGAGCACGTCACTGACCACCGCAGTAAAGCCTCCCTTCACGGTGGTGAGTAACAATCGGACAAGCAGGAAGGGAACAGAACAGAGAAGAAATGGAGCAACTTATGAGCAAAAACGAACAATGAGGAAGTGAAAAGAGGAATGTCTGCAGGTAAAGGATGCTTATTATGAAAAAAAAGGTTATCCTTTACAACCCCTTTAACAGTAATAAGCAATATAACCCATATAAAATGGCCCTAAAATTAGGGAAACAACTATATAAAACAAACAAACTAGTGCACTAGGTGATAAGTCCACAATGTTAAAATTTTGTTGTAAAAAGTATCATCTCAGCTTGATCAATAGACTAATAGTAAGCCATAGGTGATCCAATTGTCTTGGGATATAAGCTGGAAAATGTGTGAGATGCCAAACGCACCCGAGAATGCCTCCACCGTCAAAGTAGGGGATAATGATGGGTACTCTTACCGGACCATATGGAGCCAATGCACCATATGGTGGAGGATCTTACGAGCATAGAAAACTGGATCAAACACCTGGAATCCTCATAAGTACTTCCGATTCCTCCTTGATGTATCAATGGCGTGATACACACACTATCCAATGTGCACAACACCTGTTCTTGCTCACCTCATCAAGCCATGTGTACTGATATATGGTAGAGGGGAAAAAAGACGAAGGGATGGCTCCTTGTAGCGTAAAACAGTAAAAATGTATTCTTATAAAACTTCTCCACAGCCACATACAAATGAAAATTGACCAAATGCACATTGTAAAAGCGCAGTTTTGGGGTGTCTGGAGCCAGCGTATTACCCTACGCGTTTAGTCTAATAAAGACTTCAACTGGGGTGTACCATAGCATACTAGCTCATTATGATTGACCTACCTGAGATTGAAGCCCCTGAAGTTCTCCTCGGTCCCCTCCGCCACCGCCATGTCTCCTCGGATCTTCTTCCTTGTATTGCTTGTATTCCTTGTACTGCGGTGCAGTCCTTACTGCAAATATCTCCTTAACCGTGTCGGTTAAGGAGATATTTATTGCACCTTCAGGTAAGCCTTAATCTAGGCTTAACTTTAGGTGCAAGTTGTAAGGAGGGGGTTTACAACCACTTTAACCACTAGAGGTCCGCGCTATTGACAGAATACGTCAACAGCGCGGACCTGAGGCGCCGAGGTCACGTCTTTGGACGTGATGTATTTGTAATTCCCCTGTGGCGCGCGGCGGGGAAAAACAGTCCCGTCGCATCACCGAGGATTCGATGCGTGTACCCGGCGGCCGCGATGTCCGTCAGGTACACGCGATCGGCGGTGACAGAGCAGGGATGTGGAGCTGTGTGTGTAAACACAGAGCTCCACTTCCTGTCAGGGAATGGAGACAGATGCTGTTTCCCTTGTACATAGGGACACAGCATCGGTCACCCCCCTCCCCCCACACAGTTAGAACACACCCAGGCAATACATTTAACCCCTTTCTCACCCCCTAGTGTTAACCCCTTCAATGCCAGTCACATTTATACAGTAATTAGTGCATATTTATAGCACTGGTTGCTGTATAAATGTGAATGGCGCCAAAAATGTGTCAAAAGTGTCAGATGTGTCCGCCGCAATATCGCAGTCCCAATAAAAATCGCAGATCGCCGCCATTACTAGTAAAAAAAAAATATTTAAAAAAAATCATAATTCTGTCCCCTATTTTGTAGGCGCTATAACTTTTGCGCAAAGCAGTCACTTATTGTGATTTTTTTTTTTTTTACAAAAAAACGTAGAAGAATACGTATCGGCCTTAACTGAGAAAAAAAATAAAAAAAATGTAAAAAAAAATTGGGATATTTATAATAGCAACAAGTAAAAAATATAATCAAACAGTTGTATTAAAGCAAACCCCCATGCAAAAACACAATACAAGCGCTTTTGAAAAAAAAAAAAAAAACTAATAGGTGATTCAATGAGCCAAAAATCCAAACTAGCCACTCTAAGGCCCCTTTCACATTGAGGCGTGGAGCCGCGGTGACGGTATAGCCGCGCTATTTGTAGCGCCGCTATACCGTCGTGTTTACCGCGATATTCGGGCGCTAGCGGTGAGGTTTTAACCCCCGCTAGCGGCCGAAAAAGGGTTAATACCGCCCGCGTTGCGGGCGGTATTTACCGCGCTATTGCCGCGGTTTCCCATTGATTCCAATGGGAAGGCGCGCTATAGGAGCGGTGAACACACCGCTCCTATACCGCGGTAAAGATGCGGCTAGCAGGACTTTTGGAGCGTTCCTGCTAGCGCACCGCTTCAGTGTGAAAGCCTTCGGGCTTTCACATTGAACACTACAGGGCATGATTTTTCATGCGGTATAGCAGCGCTATTTTTAGCGCTGTACCGCATGAAAAACGCCTCAATGTGAAAGGGGCCTAAATGACTGCAGCTGCTACCATTATAACTTGGTTCACGGACCAGTTTAACACATCAATAGCTGGGTAAAAAATGAATAAAACCTGAATATGTCAGAATTATATCACAATCAACCAGGCAGCGCTGGACATATGCAACATTTAAACTTTAAACAAATAAATATACAAATATTGAATATTGTCCTTGGAATAGAAAAGTTCTTAAATGAAGAATGGCAGTCTTTAATGCAAATATTGGACTGAACAATCCTTATTCAAACAAAAAAAGTCCACTATAGCCCAAGATGATAGGTTTGGAAAGACACCGCTTCATGTCTGTGCTCATAGAAGAAAGAGGGGGGTGTGTGAGAAAAGAGAACCCCCTCTTGAGTAGCCTCTTACCGCAAAGAAAATTTATATCGGCGTGTCACAGGTGCAATCTCAGCCTCAATCACTGCTCAGCGTCTCTGAATGGCTCAGGGTTCATACATGAAAAAGATGGTAGGAAACAGACACATAGCGTGATCCTGCTTAAAAATCTTTAATCGCCCAATAAAAACGTCATCCAATACACTCACATGTATAAAACTTTAAAATGGCATATCTCACTGATTTATCCAAATCGGGTCAGGTTAACCACATCACCAAACGCTCATTGCTGGTCAAGCTGCGAGGAGGGGAGTGATCTCTAATGCCGACTGACAATCAGACTGCTTCACTTGGTTCAGCCCTGACTAGTTTCATCCCAAGGGATATCATCTGATAAATTGTCGCTCTTTTTTTGTTTATAACGCAAAAAATAAAAACCGCACGGGCAATCAAATACCACCAAAAGAAAGCGTTATTTGTGGGGGAAAACAAGGATGCCAATTTTGTTTGGAAGCCACGTCGCACGACCGCGCAATTGTCAGTTAAAGCGACGCAGTGCCGAATCACAAAAAGTGCTCTGGTCATTGGACAGCAATATGGTCCGGGGCTAAAGTGGTTAAGGAACATTATCCTGAAATTTTTTGACAGATTTTAGACACAGCTGTTCGCAGATTGGTGAACCTCTGCCCATCTTTACTTCTGAGACGCAGTGCCGGAAGCTGAAATTTCGCCTGGGCACGAAGGGGGTTTATGTGCCCAGTAAGCAAGTGGTTAAGGTGAAAAAAACACCTTGCACTCTCCATTCCCCCGAGCCCCCATTTTACTTGCCTGAGCCCCAAATTTCTGTGGACACGATCCAGCATTGCTTTCCAAATGGCTTGTCAGCTCTTCATTGGTTAGATTGATAGCAGTGCAGCCATTGGCTTCCGCTGCTGTCAATAAAATCCAATGACGCTGCACGCCGGGTCATACACTCAGCGGCTATGCACGCCGATGGTATAAAACGGGAGCGCACCTGCAATAAAACCCCCTCGGGAGAGAGCTTCCTAGAGGGGGGGTTAGCTCTTGCGGAGAGGAGCTTAGACAGCCGCTGTGGGACCCAGAAGAGGACGTTCAGGGCCACTCTGTGCAAAATGAACTGCACAGTGGAGGTAAGTATGACATATACATATTTTTTTTTAACTGAACCTTTACTATCACTTTAAGCTGTTTTAGTGGAGGCCTATTGCCAGAGAAACTTCAAAGCTTTAAAAAGTGTGGAGAAACGTCCCTTTATCAGAGCATCTCCTAAAAGAGGTCTTCAGAACTGCTGAAAAAAAGGGATGTCATTTTGTTTTGGGCAGAATCTCGCCATATTTGTTATGTTGAGGAAGAGGATTGGCCATACCCAAGATCTGATGAAACCGAATTAAGTCTAATATGTAGATAAAATACTACCTACTATATTACAGATTTGGCTCAGTCCTTATTACACTTCTTGCCTACCAGCTGATTCTCACAGATGGAAATCTGGGATTTTAAACGGCTCTTACCTTGCAGCATTTCCGCTCTTGCCGGAGCACGTCACGGGTCATGAAAATTCTGCAGATTAGAGTATCAAAATGACCTCTTAAATCTTGTTCTTGAAAACTTTGACCCTTACAAGAGACCTTTTGAAAGTGTCCAGTGGAGTAAACCTGAAACGGGCCCTGTGATTAATGTGCCTGCTCTCGGTGACAGATAAAAGGAGGTGACACACAGAGGGCTCTGTTCATGATCCACAGGACGAAAGTCTTGCTGTTCCCTTGTGTATTGAGGGATTACTTACAGAAGTTCATGGTAGTTTTGTGTCGAGGAAGGCAAGCTTCCATGTGTTGATACAACCAGGGAGACGTCTCATCTCCTCAGTGACGCGACAGCTGGTGGCCAGGGATGACCTGAGCAAACATATAATGCTGTAAAGGGCCATGTTAAACCCTGATGTTCAGCCTTTTAACGCCCAACTGTAGGTATCCATAAAAAGATGATTTACATCAGTTTTTTGTGTATATAACGGCATGATCAGGGACAGCAGTTTAGCAGAAGATATAGGACCTTAAAAAAAAAAAAAAAAAAAAGTTTTGACCATGTCTCAAAAGAAATCTGCTCAGAGAAACCTGAAGGCTGCTATTATTCGCTTTTGTTTCTGAAGATGCTAGTTCGCTGGCTGTTATGCTGATCCAATGTATTTGGACAAGAATGCAGACCAGCAGTTTTCATTTGCTGCATGCTTGGGCCAGGTTATTGGCTCTGATTGTGTTGAGGTCAAAAGAGCATCACTACTGTTGGGAAACTGCAGGTTTTTATTAGTGTAGTTTCCTTTAACAGATCGTCCTTCAATGGCCTTTCCATAGCTTTCCCTCTTTACTGTCCTACATTACTAGAGTAATGAAACACTTAGGGTGAAGGTGTAGAGGTGCCAGCTGCAGGGAGAGCCTTAGGTCGGCTATAGATGCTTTGAATCTTGGCCGATTCAGCAGAAACCGTCTGAGATTCGAACCGTGTGTGGGCAGGCTGAATGTACCAAGTTGATTGATCGACTTGAATACAATCGGATTCACTTGCGATTATCTCTAGCAGCTGCTATAGCCGATGGCAATAATCAATGTCTTCTCCGGGATTCCCCTGTCTGCACTGTCTGTGTTAATGGGGGAATCGTTTATGACCTGCCTTACAATGGAGCTCATGACTATGCTCATATAAACATGTATAGAAGAGACAAAATGCAGTATCTGGCATTGCTCCGCACATGGCATATTGGTTAGTTGATTATAAAGTAGGTACTGTACTGTAATATAGTTATATTCTGAAAAAGAGAGACACATATAGAGAGCATAATTAGGCTACTCGCCCTGGATTTGCAAGAAAAAAAGAGAAAGGTTATATAGTTATATTCTGACCTTAGCAGGCATTTTGCAAGCTCAAACTCAAGTGAACCAAAAAAGTGCACATGAACGCACACAAAAAAGTGTACAGGGTGCGACTCTGTTTTCTTCCCAAAGAGGGAGGACCTTGCTGAACCCTGGGGCGCAAGACTGTTGACAGTGACAAGGCACTCTGGATCACCTAGTGAAAGCCTGTGAGAACTTTTTTCTTGTGGTCATGAAGCCAACAACGGAATTCTAGGTTATAGGCTCTCTACAAGGACGGAAGGAACCTAAGTGCCTCCTATTTTCTACCTAGATTTCAAGGCAGGCTCGAAGACTTGCACCCTACCACCTAGATGAGTGCAAAGCACACATAAAAAACAAGTGTAACAAAAAGAAACGCCATTGTGATTTACAATGCCTAGGCCCTGCAACCTGGTAACAAAAATTGCCCCTGGCCTGGCCCATGAGGCAAAACATTTTGGTCATAGCCAAAGTGCTTTTCACACAGACCAGACCCATAATGTTCTGGCACCCCTGGGTTGCCACTCCCGGGAGGCCCTTTACACTGTGGGCTTTCTGCCTTCCCAGTCCTCAGACCAGATGACTCCGCTCAGATCAGGAGGCACTGGGCCCCTCGGAATTCTCCACACCAGGGAAATACTCCCAAATACCCACCTTACCCAGTGGACATTTTATTTTTGGTTCTTTTCTTCAAGGAAGATCCCTCAAGGCCCCATGATATCGGCAGGGATATTATACATAGGGTTGCCAACTCATCCCTTTAAACCCAAACACATATTAGTTACACAGGTTCTGTGGCTGATTTAAGGCGATAATTAAACTCACTTGGTGCCGTATCTGTAATAAATTGGCCCCAGAATCTGTGTAATTCATATGTGTTCAAGGTTTAAATGGATAAGGTGGCAACCCTAATGCCTTGTACATTGATTTTATTTCCATCGAATATTCTGATCGCGTGTAGCCCCATCATCGTTTTTCATCGGATATTACGATGAATTCAATCAGATGTAGAACATATTCTATTTTACTCTAATGGAATTCCGATGTGATTTGGCTGGGCAAAAGCCTGATCATGTGTACAAGGCATAACTATACAGCCTGCCATTCTAGTCAAAAAGGCAGAATGACATTGGAGCACACCTACTGAACACCGATAAGAAAAGATACTACACTCGATCTTAGCCAAAAGGTCAAGAAGCAATATCCAAGGCAAAGCAGCAGATTTACAATAAATTGATACTAAAGTCTATTAGTTTTTTTTTTTTTTTTTTTTTTTTAGTAAGCCCAGATCCTTCTCTTCTCGGGTACCTCTTCGGTACCCCTGTCCCCCTCCCTTCTGTTGAGTGCCCCCACAGCAAGCAGCTTGCTATGGGGGCAGCTGAGCCAAGCCACAGCTCCCTCTGTCAATTCAGACACAGAGCTGTGGCCTGGACCTGTCCCCTATTTCTTTTTATTGGCTGATTGACTTTAACAGTAGTGGGAGCCAATGACGCTGTGCTGCTGTCTCAGCCAATGAGGAGGGCAGTCCTGGGCAACAGAGACACTCCTGCAACATTGCTGGATCTAGATAGGCTCGGTTAATTAATAGGGGGGCTGAGGGGGGCCGCTGCCCACAGAAGGCTTTTTATCTGAATGCATAGAATGCATTCAGATAAAAAAAAAGTATTCCTTTTTACAACCGCTTTAATTCTTTAGCAGCAAATACCCAGATTTTCTTCACTCTGCCACTCCATGAAGCATCTGGGGGTGCAGGAAAATACCTGATATTTCCAGGTATTGTTCCATGTATTGAGGATTGTTTTAAGAGTGAAATAGTTGCCCTTTCTTGCCATGAATTTAAATCCACGCCAATGGCTCCCGCTGCGGTCTCAGCCAATGAGTAGGGAAAGTCACCAGAGTGCTGAGGCGCCCATGCACTGCTGATCGCACGTAGCTGCGCACAGTGCAATTAGCTATGATTCCGAAACATAATCGGCTTTTAGATAATGATTTTCCTAACTTTGTCTCCCCCTAAAGAAGCTTCTGTATTGGCACATTTATATGATGTGTGAAAGGACCCCAACAGCCACCTCAAAAAGTTGGAGGGGTCAAGTTAACTCATTTCCATGTGAGTTTTGCCAGTGCTTTTAAAAGGGGAAATGTGCAAGACCTACAATGGCACATAAAATTGGCACTGCGTGGGAATAATACGTTTGAAGCAGAAAACTCTATATTTCATTTGAAATGATTGATCAAGTAAATTCGATGCAGTATTTATTTCACAGTGAGGCATTATAGTACCATTATTTAATTGCAATGCATAATGATTTAAAATAATTTGTGCGCTTGTTCAGATGACGGGGTTTACAAGCTTAAGGTACAGACTTGAGGAGCCCACCCAAACATTTTGTTAATATCTCCTGCTAAACCGTGCACTTACAATGTTTAGATTTATCCTGGTTGTAGAGGGGGAACTACAGTACTTTTAGTCTAACTAATAGCTGGATAAGATCTTTTCACAAGGTGTTTACTTTTCTTCTCCTAGAATGACTGAGCGTTGGCTCTGGGGCGTTCAATCCACCAATATATTTTTTTTATTTTTGCATTATTCAAGGTACACTATATTACCAAAAGTATTGGGGCGCCTGACTTTTACATGCACATCAACTTTAATGGTATCCGAGCTAGTGGCGACTGGTGGTGCTCCTATTTTTTTGGGGGGGGGCTGCAAGCAAACAAACCACCCAACCCACCCTCCCTCCCCCACCTATCTGTTCGATCAAATGGGATGACAAGCGGGAAGACAATAGCGAATATTAATTAGAACTGCGCCCTGAGCCCATTCTTTTTTAAGCCAATTGGAGCCTAAAGAAAAACCGAACCCCCTTGAAATCCATGTGTCTGGGGCACCCCCCATGTAGATTAAGGGCTGTGTGCATGGATTAGGTTGGCGACACTGCCACTGATCCCATCATTGGTCCATTGTGTTCAATATTGAGTTGGCCCACCCTTTCTATATAACGGCTTCAATTTTTCTCAGAAGGCTGTCCACAAGGTTTAGGAGTGTGTCTATGGGAATGTTTGATCATTCTTTCAGATGCACATTTGTGAGGTCAGGCACTGATCTGAACGAGAAGGCCTGGCTCGCAGTCTCCGCTCTAATTCATCTCCATCGGGTTGAAGTCGGGACTCTGTGCAGGCCAGTCAGGTTTTTTCACCCCAAGCTTGCTCACCCCATTTCTTTTTATAGACCTTGTTTGTGCACTGGCATGCAGTCATGTTGGAACAGTAATAGCCCCATACCGTTCCCACAAAGTTGGGAGTGTGAAATTGTCCAAAATGTCTTGGTATGCTGATGCCTTAGGAGTTCCCTTCACTGGAACTAAGGGGCCAAGCCCAACCCCTGAAAGGTAACCCCAAACCATAATCCCCCCCCCCACCAAATGATTTGGGCCGGTGCACAAATCAAGGCCCATAAAGACATGGATGAGCGAGTTTGGGGTGTTGGAACTTGACTGGCCTGCACAGAGTCCTGACCTCAACCTGATAGAACACCTCTGTGATGATTTGGAGAGGAGACTGCGAGCCAGGCCTTCTCGTCCAAAATCAATGCCTGACCTCACAAATGCACTTCTGGAAGAATGGTCAAACATTCCCATAGAAACACTGCTAAACCTTGTGGACAGCCTTCCCAGAAGAGTTGAAGTTGTTATAGCTGCAAAGGGTGGGCCAACTCAGTATCGAACCCTACGGACTAAGACTGCGATGCCATTAAAAGAGAAGTATGGGTTTCCTGTTTTTTTGCTTACATCTATTCTATGTGATCTGCTGATATCTATAAACCCTTCGAGCCCTCTCAGAAGTGCCCTAATTTTGTTAAAATCTAGATAAATACCTGTGGGAGGTTCTACAGTCTTTCATACCGCATCATCCAGACAATGGTGTGAATATAGAGTCTGGATCCATCCCCTTTCCTGTCATTTTGCTTGATTGATGTCGGCTCTCCTCCCTCTGTTTGAGACAGAGCGTAGCTGCTCCCCCTCCCTATCCATCAGCACAGACATGTCTTAGGGGAAGGGGGCAGAGGGTGTGTTGGTGGAGATGTTCCCACCCCCTGTGAACTTTTCAAACTGAAAGTGGACCACTTTTGCCAGCTGAAGGAAAGTTCATGTGCACATGCTGTAAAAACTAAAAGATTATCCGATATGTGATATGTACTAGTTATTTAACCCATCCCATACTTCTCCTTTAAAGCGAAGGGCCCGGATTATTTTAGTTTTATTTTTTAAAGTCAGCAGCTACAAATACTGCAGCTGCTGAATTTTAAAAGGATACTTGCCAGTCCAGTGCATTAGCGATGTTGGCACCCCAAGCTGATCTATCGCTCGGCTCTCGGGTGCTGCAGCCGCCATCTTCAGAAAGGGAATCAGAAAGTGAAGCCTTGGGGCTTCACTTCCTGGTTCCCTACTGCGTATGTGCGGCCCGAATGGTCCCTGTTGTCTTCTGGGACCTGTGTGTCTCCCAGATGACAGCGGGGGGGGGGGGGGGGTCTCGTAGATACCTGCAGATAATGCAGCTAACTATGCCAGAAAGCGGGATCAAATACCCGTATTAAACAGGTATCTGCTCCCTCCTCCCCCTGAAAGGTGCCAAATGTGACACCGGAGGGGGAGAGGGTTCCGAAAAGCTGTAGTTCCATTTTTTGGGTTGAACGCCGCTTGCCGCTCTGCAGGCGTCCCAATACTTTAGGTAATATAGTGTAGGTCAAAATTCCTTGGAGCCAGGTAACCAGTGCACCTTATTATTGACGGCAGACTTTTAACTTCTTTTTATTTTATTTCATTCTTGTTAATGTAAGCACATGTGTCCTGACTCCTAGAAATTGCCCATCCCCCACACCCACCCCCAATGCACATAAACTTTAATGGCATCCCAGTCTTGGTCCGTAGGGTTCAATATTGAGTTGGCCCACCCTTTGCAGCTATAACAGCTTCAACTCTTTTGGGAAGGCTGTACACAAGATTTAGGAGTGTCTATGGGAATGTTTGACCATTCTTCCAGAAGTGCATTTGTAAGGTCAGGCATTGATGTTGGACGAGAAGGCCTGGCTCGCAGTCTCCGCTCTAATTTATGCCAAGTGTGTTCTATTGGGTTGAGGTCAGTCAAGTTCCTCCACTCCAAACTCACTCATCCATGTCTTTTATGGACCTTGCTTTGTGCACAGGTGCGCAGTTATGTTAGAACGGGTAGGGCCCATCCCTAAACTGTTCCCACAAAGTTGGGAGCATGAAATTGTCCAGAATATCTTGGTATGCTGACGCTTTTTAAGTGGTTGTACAACCACTTTAACCTACAGGTAAGCCTAAATAAAGATGAGCGCCCTTTAGAAGCGGCGATCGTGGCGTTTCTAAAGGAGGTCATGCCGTGACTGACGGCTCCTGCGCGCATTCGCGCGGGAGTGACATCACACGACTTCAGTCAGTCACAGAGCTGAAGTTTGCGGCCCCGGAAGGAAGAGGGGTGAAGAATTGACGCTTCCTGCACAGGGGGACAGCGGTTACATTGCAGGTTTCAGGTAAGTGACACATAATGGGCTACTATGCGATGCATAGTAGCCCATTATGCTTTAACTTTGTAGGGAAATAAAGAGGAAGTAAAACCCATTAGGGTTTACTTCCCCTTTAAGAGTGCCCTTCACTGGAACTAAAAGGCCAAGCCCAACCCCTGATAAACATCCTCCCCTCCACCAAATAATTTGTACTTTTTGGGGGGGATAGAGTATGGAGGGATTTAGATCCCATCAGGCATATTTTTTTCATGTCTTTGTTCTGCTGGGGAGATTTTCATTTACTTCTTCCTTGGAGATGCAACAGTAAGTGAGAGAAACTTTCTCTTAGGCCCCGTACACACGAGCAGACCGATTTTGTTCAAATCGGTCGGACAGCCCGATTTGAACAAATCTGTCTGCTGGGATGTATTGGTTTGATCGTGTACACACGATCAAACCAAAATCCCAATAAGGGAGCTGTGGTGGCTCAACGTGATTGGCACTGCGCTGACAAGCCATTCACCTCTGCAGCCAAGGGTTCGGATCCCGGTCTCGGTTACATGTGAATTGAGTTTGGTGGTCTCAGCCCGGCTCCCGGTGGGTGTGCTATGCAAGGTACGCCTGTGCTTAGTACGCCCCCCCCCCACAAAAAACCACCACACTTGCACGCACACGAAATTGGTTTAAAACACATGCACTTTGGCCATGCGGTCTCTTAAATAAAGAGAGGCGAAGGACCTACGGGGCTGGCTGGGTGGGCTAGGCCCCCTCACTCCCTCATAGGGGGAGTCCCTCTGCCCCATTGGGGTCCCGTTGGGCCCCAGTTGGGCTCCCAAGAGGAGCAGGTAGGGCGGGGTGAGTGGGAGGCCCCCCTTCACAACCGCCATTGCCACCAGGGCATGGAGAAGGATGGCGATTGCCTCCGGGGGGAGGGTCTGCCTACTCCCAACTCCTGCAGTCCGGCTCCTCTCTCTCGAGTTCACGCACAAAAATACACTTTAAAAAAAAAAAAAAGGAACAAAAAAAAACCAAAATCCCCGCGGGCAGACGGCGCGCTGACGTGGCGGTGACGTTGACGCCGCCACGTCACCGCACCAGGAAGTGAATTACTTCCGCGCATGCGTCGAATCCATTCGACGCATGTGCGAGAAGATATGTCTGCTGGTTAGCGTACTAACCAGCAGACATATCGGGCGGACGGATTCCCAGCCGACAGATTTTAAAGCATGCTTTAAAATCTGTCGGCTGGCCAAATCCGTCGGCTTGCCGGTACACACGATCGAATCTGTCTGCTGGGACGGTCGGGCCGACCGTTTCCAGCAGATAGATTTGATTGTGTGTACGCGGCCTTAGTGAGGTCGATTATTTGTTGCCATCTAAACATTTGTACCCATTGGAAGATTTCCCCCTCACTTCTACTGATGTTTCTAAAATGTAGGATTTCATCGAACTTGGGGGAGGGATCACCAGAACAAATAGAGAGGTGGATCACCCCAGCAGGGACAGGGCAATAAAAATTGTTCAAACTTTCTAAACTTCCCACTCTAGCTAAAACCTAAAGACTTTAATGAACCCTAAACATGGGCAGATGTTTCAAGGAACATCCAACTAAAATACTAATTCCTAGCATAATATGCCAAACTTATATTTCTTAGTCCTGTTGGTAAATGCACTAAATCACCCCTGTCTTTGCTTGTAATTTCAATGCACGCCAAATTTAATTTCTTTTCTTTTTAAGATTCCAATCATTTAATAAGTTGGGGTTTTTTTTCACAGGTCACTCACCCAATGGTATCATTACATGTCCAATTCAGTATTCCCTGGCACCCCATGACCCAACACATACAATCCTGCTGAATCACACATCTTTCCATTGATGGATGCACTGCATTTTAAATTCCGCTCACATCACCCAATGCTTAACATAACATTTATAGTCTTGTACTCAATTGTATGCTAACATAAAACACATTTTGCCTGTGGTGAAAAAAAAGTAGTGGTGCTGCATTTCTAGTTTGTCCCAGGTGTATGTGTTCATGTGGAGGTAGGTAGTTTAGATTGTAAACTACTTACGAGCAGAAACTGATATGAATGTACAATATATGTAAAGTGATGTGTCAATTGACCGTGCCAAATAAATACCTGTATTAAATAGTAGAATGGGTAATGAGTGTACTGAAGAAAATACTGCTTCAGGGTGTGCATGACCTTTAACGTGATATTAAAGGCAAGTAAAAAAAACAACAAACATGTCATACTTGCCTGCTTGTGCAGTAGTTTTGATCCTCCTCTTCTAAGGGTCCCCCATCAGCGCTCCTGGCCCCTCCCTCCTGCCCCAGAGCATACAGATTGCTATGGGACACCTAAGCAGGCTCGCTCCTGAGCCACTTCTCTGTGTCTCACACACACAGCTGTGACTTGGCCCCATCCCTCCCTCTCTCTCCTGACTGGCTCACTGGCTGTGATTGACAGCAATGGGAGAAAATGGGGAGGGAGATTCCCTGGAGAGCTGGGGCTTTTGTGCACATCGCTGGATCATGATAGGGCTTGGGTAGGTGTGTGTGTTGTGCTGTTGGGCTGCTACAGTTTTTTTTTTTTTTTTTACCTTTTTATGTAGAGCTGCACAATTATTCATTTAAAAATTGCGATCTTGGTTCAACCCCCTTCACCTTCTTAAACCAGCATTTCCATAATTTATGTAACAAGTAGGGATGAGCTTTATGTTCTGATCAAACATGCGTTTGACTTAAACATTGGCTGTTCGCTGGTTGGCCAAGCAGTGAACAATTTTGGGTGTTCAGCAAATTCAAAAAGCCGCTGAACACCCTTTAAAAGTCTATGGGAGAAATCTAAAGTGCTAGTTTTATAGGTTAATATGCAAGTTATTGTCATAAAAAGTGTTTGGGGACCTGGGTCCTGCCCCAGGGGACATGTATCGATGCAAAAAAAAGTTTTAAAAATTGAAGGTTTTTGGGGAGCAGTGATTTTAATAATGCTTAAAGTGAAAAAAAAGTGAAATATTCCTTTACATTTCGTACTTGGGGGGTGTATATAGTATGCTTGTAAAGTAGCGCATGTTTCCCATGCTTAGAACAGTCCCTGCACAAAATATCATTTCTAAAGGAAAAAAAGTAATTTAAAACTACTCGTGGCTATGATGAATTGTCAGGTCCTGGCAATACAGATGAAAGTAATTGAAAAAAAAAATGCGTGGGCATCCCCCTAAATTCCATTACCAGGCCCTTTAGGGCGCGTGGGAGGAGCGGACACCTGCTTTTGATCTTTCTGTGGCAAGGTAAGTCAGAGGTTCGGCCCCCTCCTCCTTTCCTGCCGCCACACCATTCAGAGAGTGATGGGGGGAAAAGGCAATGAAGCAGCAAGGCTTCACTGCCCGTTTCCTTTATAGGCTATGGCAGCGGCATCACCCGAGAGCCGATGGAAACATCGGCTGGGGAGACGACATCGCTGGATTCCAGGATAGTCAAGTGTCTTAACATTAAAAGTCAGACACATAGTGTAGCTGCTGACTTTTCATTTTCTGTTCCGAAAGCCTTCTTCTGATAGTTTTATTGACACCTGTTACTTACAAGTTAACCACTTAAGCCCGGACCAAAATGCAGCTAAAGGACCAGGCCCCTTTTTGCAAATTGGCCATAATAATCGCAATAAGCGTTTATCGGTTGGTTTGCGCAACATTTATAGTGTTTACAAAATAGGGGATAGTTTTATTGCTTTTTTATTATTTTTTTTACTACTAACGGCGGCGATCAGCGTTTTTTTTTTTTTTTCATGACTGCGACATTATGGCGGACACTTCGGACAATTTTGCCACATTTTTGGGACAATTGTCATTTTCACAGCAAAAATGCATTTATTGTGAAAATGACAGTTGCAGTGTGGGAGTTAACCGCAAGGGGGCGCTGTAGGGGTTATGTTTTCCCTGTGTGTGTTTACAACTGTGGGGGGGTGTGGCTGTAGGTGTGACGTCATCGATCGGGTCCTCCCTATAAAAGGGATGATGCGATCGCTGCAGCCGCCACAGGGAAGCACGGGGAAGCCGTGTTTACACATGGCTCTCCCCATTCTTCAGCTCCGGGGACTGATCGCCGCACTCAAGCGGCGTTCGGGTCCGCGAGTCCCGCGGTCCCGGAGCTTCGGACCGGGTCACGGCACGTGCCGTGGGCACGCGCCCGTGACCCACGGCTGGATCTGCCCAGCCGTGCCATTCTGCCAACATAAATGTGCAGGAGGCGGTCCTTAAGTGGTTAAAATCTGTATTTTTTGCTAGAAATTTACTTGCCCCTAAACTAACTTAGATAGAAATCTCTCTTTCTCTTTCACTCTTTAACTCCTATCTATCTATCTATCTATCTATCTATCTATCTATCTATCTATCTATCTATCTATCTATCTATCTATCTATCTATCTATCTATCTATCTATACACACATACACACATACACACATACACACATACACACATACACACATACACACATACACACATACACACATACACACATACACACATACACACATACACACATACACACATACACACATACACACATATACACATATACACATATATATATATATATATATATATATATATATATATTTAGCGGAGACCCTACAGAATAAAGTTGTAGTCGTTGCAATATTTTATGTCACATGGTATTTGCGCAGTGGTCTTTCAATTTTTTTTTTTTGGAATAAAATACACTACAATGAATAAAAATAAATAAACAGTAAGAGCCAGTTCACACACAGGCGGCACGACTTTGGGGGCGACTCGACAAGGCGACTTGAGAGGCAACTTGCAAAATGACTTCTTTATTGAAGTCAATGCAAGTCGCCCCCAAAGTCGTACAGGAACCTTTTTCTAAGTCGGAGCGACTTGCGTCGCTCCTATTAGAACGGTTCCATTGACTATTGCGGACCGTGACTTGTTAGGCGGCTGAGTCGTTTGACAGGTCGCCCCTGGTATAATGTGAAAGATGAGGGAATGCATATCTATATGAAATGGCAAGATGTCATTTACATAAATTACAAAAATGTATTTTTGTAGAAATTATGCAGAACGTTTTTTTCTTTTACTTGGAAAAATGTGAATGAGCTGATTTTTGTGTTCCGGGAACACCGCCTTCCTTTTTCATATGGAATTTGAAGACGTTCTTGATCATTCTAAAAAGTGAATAGTCTAAATATTCTGAATTCTCTAATTCCCGGTTTATTGTATAGTACATGGTACAGTGATTTAGAGAAGGTATCTAAGGCCGCGGGTGGCAGGGTATGTGTAATATTAGCTGGTATAGAGCAATGTTTTACTGTTCACAGACTGCTATCAATTAGTCTCATGCTGGGGACCTCCCTGTTGGAATAAGTGATTGATGGAGACAGAAGTTTGGAGTTCCATTTATTCATGTGTCCCCTACCACAGCTACTCACACAGCTAGTGGGATAATAGGGCAATGTAAGGGCTTGTTGTCTATGGCCATGTATTAGGCTGTGGTTTGCTCTGCTTGTGCGTTCTGTGTCCACTGATTAGTCATTTTCTGAAAAGGTTATCGCTGTATTCTCTATGCTGAACATTCACTGGGGGAGATTTGCTAAAACTGGTGCATCCAGAATCTAGTGCAGCTGTACATAGTAAACAACCATCTTCTAACTGCAGGTTCAATTGAGCCCAGGTTCAAACCTGCACAGATGTCTCCTAAATCGTGAAGAAAAATCGGGACTGCCAGAGGGAGTGAAATCGTGCGAGTTCAGCTGAACTCCCGCTATTTCACTCCCGCAGCCCAGTGTGAACCAGGGCTAAAGTGTTACTAAACCCACAACGGTAAAATCAGTCTGTATATGCAGTAAAGCATGCTTGTTATACTTACTGTAGAACCTAAGGGGTTAATCCTCCACACTGTGTAAAAAGGCTGTTTGATCCTGTAGAAAATATAAACCATGCAACAACTAACTATAAGCATCTATACTTTACTGTAACTTGTAATACCTATATATAAGCTATTGCACCTGTAATAACATGCATGAGTCCTGTATCTGCTAATGTATATCAGGCCGAAGTGTGCTCTAGGCCTGAGGCTAATCGTTAGTCAATGAGACAGACACCTTTGAAATTAAACAGTTATATTTATTCTAACAAAAGGTGTCCATTGTATAGTAAACAAAGCTGTAGCATAGAATTCCTATTGCACAATATACAATCGCTAACAAAATGCCTATGGCCTACTACAATATGGGCAAATACCCTCATAGAAAGATACTTAAGTTTGGTCCCTCCTGACTGGCTCCTGATGGATTAAGAGAGATTTTAGGCCTTGGCCTTCACCACATGGCTCGGCCCAAAATACGGCCAGGCTTCCATGCGGCCTAGTCCATGTGGCTTCAGCATAGACCTTAAGAGCAGGCTCACTCCAGCATGCTCCCAAGGGAAACGGAGAGATTTTTCCCTCTTCAATTCAGTTTTGTTCATTCATTAATCATTCGCAACACCTCCCATCTTGCCTGCCCATCTGATCTTCAACCAATCATTGCACTTTCATGACTCACATCCTTGTTCGTGGCTGTTATGCCATACCTAGTCTCTGGGGGGCGATCGTGACCATACCACAATCAATTCCTTTGATCCTTGTAATCATGTTGTCCTAATCAATGTCCTTTGTTTGTTTGTTTGCGGAGACTGCCCAACAGCTGTCCTCCTCCTAGACTCTTTGGAGACAAGTTTAACTTATCACTTTCCTGTTCGGGGGGGGGCTGTTGGGGCATCCTGTTTTACCAAGAAGCCACCTTTTCTGCTTGCAGCCAGAGAATGGTCAAGATTCAGATTTTTGTTGTTTGCAACAGATCCTGTTCTATCTGATACTCCTTCTTCCACTGTCCCCAATCCATCTCCTGATAAGGCACTTATGACACATAAGTCACTCTGCACATGCTCAGGTTGGTGTGTATCGCTAGAGTATTTTATTTTTTGGGAGGGTGCCTGTGATCAGCATAGGATCAATCTGCACAGCCTAGATCAGTGATGGCGAACCTCGGCACTCCAGATGTTTTGGAACTACATTTCCCATGATGCTCAACTACACTGCAGAGTGCATGAGCATCATGGGAATGTAGTTCCAAAACATCTGGGGTGCCAAGGTTAGCCATCATTGGCCTAGATTGTCAGGGGTCCTTCAGCCTCATAGGGCAGCCAGAGCAGAATGAAAACTCCTCCTACATGCTTTAACCAGGCACTGGTAGAAGTCACAAGACTGCTATATACTGCTGATTAGAAACTAAATTGCATTTCCATGTTCTGTGTACTGTGGGAGACCCGATATAGTGAATGCAGCGGTCCTGGGTTTAGTGACCATAAAATCTAGAAGCTGATTGGTTACTATGCACGGCCCTGCATCAGATTCTCGATGTATTATTTATTTTTTTCAAACTTTTTTTAAAGTGAATAAATGATGGTACAAATCAGA